>CAUYON010146535.1:27500-40296 GCA_963573935.1 Arctocebus calabarensis
ATCTATTATTTAAAAAAATCATTTACCAAAAGTACTTATGCTGACTACTAATTTTGTACACAAGTTCTAGTTCCTCGGTTTTTCCAAACTCTCCCAGGCTAACAGTTCCCGCGGTGCTTCGGAATACCCAACTTCGAGACCAATGTAACCATTTCGAGTCCATATTGATGAACACCCTTATTTCTTTGTTGTTTTGTCAAGCTGTTACTAACACATGTGACTGTTTTTTCTGCTTTTGTTTGTAGGCCCCCTACAAACTACAGTGCATAAATGCTAGACATTAACAAGGACGCTTTGTTATCGCTCTTTGGTATGCATCTGCAGTTGGGGTGTCCGTTCTTATTTCCCACAACCGACTATGCTCTCTCTGCTACAAATGGCAATGACTCCAATAGCTCTCCTGACTGACTCCCTTGTGCCCCCAAACCTTTATGTTCATTAATCCTTACTTCTTTTTGCCTTGGTTCAGAAAGTAAACCCATCCACTGGCACTTTAGAGCCTATTCCATTCCACATCCTTCATGATCCCTTCTGCTTGTTAAAGTTCAAACTTTTAACTATATTCCACCTTACAAATCCCATGTAATATTCATTCTTCTTCCAACCAAATTATTGCCTCCTTCTGTTCTCACCAGCTTTTGCCCCTACAGCATTTGCAATGGTCCCTAAAAACTTTATAAACAGCCAAACAGCTACTTCAATTTTATCCTGCTAGAGTGTTTCCACTTTTTAAAAATAGTTAACCAACCACTTCTTCCTCAAATGCTCTAATTCTGACAGTTCCTCATCATTCTTTCTACTCATCTTACACTTCTTGGAGTTGTGTGTGCATTCGCGGGCAGTCTAAGGAAGGTCTGAACTGCAGCCCACATGTCCATCCTGGCCAGGCCTGTCTGTGGCCTCTCTCCTCATCAGCAGAACTGTTTTTTCTAATTATTTCCTGGACACTTCCACACAGATATTTCAAGTCATGCCCACGGTTGAACCCACAATCTTTCCCACACATCTGATCCTTTCCCCATAGTATTTCCTATGTTCACCAGCCACGTAATCTCTTAGACTGAAAAGCTTTGCAACGTTTTCCCTCAACTCTTATCCTTGTATAATACGTCTGATTGCTGAGCAGTTCTATCAGATTCTACTCCACAAATTACCTCCAGAAACCATTCACTCTTTTCCATTTTCACTGTCATATGCTCATTCAGGACCTCATGTCTTTTCACTCTGAACAAGAAGGGAGCTTCTATTTGATCTCTGAATTTCTAATCCTATTCCCTCCTATGAACCTGCCATAATACCACCAGAGCAAGGAATGTCTTCTTCACTTTGTATTCTAGCAGTAAGCACAGTATCTAAAACACAGAAATGCTCAACAATTGTTAAATAAATAAATGTACCTTTAAAAAACAAATATGCCACTATCTGCTAAAAATACTTCTGAGGGTGCCCTTTTGCACACATGTGCACACATAGACACACATATATAAATCCGAAATCCTGAGCATGCCATCTAAAACCCTTCACATAACCATTCGTAAAAATGATTCAAAAATAAAGCCCTTCACACTCAGATTTTAATGTGCCTTCCCAGCCTCATCATTCACTATTCCTCCCTCCCCAGTCCAGGGAGCTTTCATGCAGCCTTGCTGGATCACATCCCCTTTATTTGTGTGGCCACACCTTTGCTACTTTATTTGTATTGTGCCTTTGTTACTCCTGGGGCGCTCACCCTCACTTTCTTACTGAGCAAATATTACCAGAAAGTTTTAGATGAAGCATTCCACTCTCCTGTGAAGCCTTCCCTGACTGAAGTCCTTTATCCCCAGTCGGTCTGACAGCCACCTTCTTTCTCCTCAGGGACTTCACTACCTCTCGATGGAGTACAGAACATTGCCTTCCCACATCTGACCCCTTAGAGCAGAGCACACAGCGGGTGTGACAGAAACTGTTAGTCTTAACTCCCTCCTGAGTCTTCAGCCTGACTACAATTTTTTTCTTTTTTAATACATATATTTTTAGAGACAGAGTCTCATTTTGTTGCCCTTGGTAGAGTGCCGTGATGTCACAGCTCACAGCAACCTCCAGTTCCTGGGCTTAGGTGATTCTCTGGCCTCAGCCTCCCAAGTAGCTGGGACTACAGGCAGCCACCACAATGCCTGGCTATTTTTTGTTATTGTTGCAGTTTGGTCGGGGCCAGGTTTAAACCCACCACCCTCGGTATATGGGGCCAGCGCCCTACTCACCAAGCCACAGGCGCTGCCCTCTGACTACACTTTGTAGTCTTTCCTCAGACTTAAGTGTAGCCATTTACTTGAGTTCAGAATAATGAAACGTGAGCCGAGTAATGGGCATTGTGTTTCCACAGCCCACAGCTGGCCTATATGGAAAAAAAAGAACAAAAACAGAAAGATCCCCCAAACTGTCATGCAATCCTCACTCTCCTCAGTGGCTACATTGAGGCCCCAAAGAGGGCAAACCACAAAATAAAGGAATCCGGGGCTCTGAATTCTGCAAGGAGCAGTGCTTTCCCTGCTGTTTTGTGACAAGAACACGAGGTAGTGTTGTAGTGTTTTAAGTCACTGAAATTCTGGCATCGTTCATTACGGCAGTTTGTCGACTCTGCCTAATATAATAAGTGTTCAATGAATGTTTTCTAGAACAAAGAATACAAAGGATTTCGGAAGTCCATACAAACATGTTGTTCCTTCTAAAGTGAAGTCTACTTTCAGAACGAAATCCCTCTGTGGCCGTTGCACTTCAGTGGTGGGGAAGAGAAGAGCAGCTGCCACACTGGGCACCACGCAGTGCGGGTCACCAGCAGCACAGGTCCAGAATCCACTCTCACTTTTATCAATGTTACGAAAACAAATCCACAGAGATATCGCTTTTTCAACTATTGCAGCTGTTTGCTTAAGTTAGATTTTAAATGATTTGTAGAAATACTTTGTATACCCTATGGGAGGGAATTAATCAAATCCAGAATTAGAAAAGACTGACAGGGTATCTGACTCATCTCCTACTTTCAGAAGGGGCTTTCTTAATATTTTCAGGAAAAATCTTTTTCCAAGGCTTTAACAACTTTCATCACAAAGTTCGTTTCTACATGTAGCTCAATCTCTGACATTGCGCCACCATGAATAGACCAGAAATGTTGAGAAATTCTTATAAAACAGAAAGCAGATGGGAACAGATGTATGGAAAAATGACTAAAGGAAACCACAGGCCTGTCACCTTCAGAAGAGTGCACAAAGGACGAAGGAGTTGTAGGGATGCTTTATTCTCAGAGTCATGGGCGGGAGGTAGACCTGGGGCAAATGTCAAACCGGAATTATGATTGAAGTGACTGAACAACAGCACCTCCCCTAGATGTGGTCAGCAGGAGTACAGGGTACAGGTGGTGTTAGACCCAGGTAAATACTAGTAATTACTGACTCCTAGAAGGCATGACACACTCCCAGTGTGTCCTCACCAGCAACACATTCTGCAATGGACACAATCAATGGAGACGTGGTATAATGAACTAACATGGTAGGATTATAGAGCCTGTCAAATGTAAACATGAACAGCCAACCTAGAATTACCAGACCTTTAAGGTAAACCAATTACACAAGAGATTAAAGGTAAACCAATTGCACAAGAGATTAAAAAAAAAAACAAGAACAGTATAAATAACACCACCTTAGAACAACTAAGCAGAAGATTAAGAATTAATAAGGCAAATTTTTTTTGAAATCCGTGTAAATATTTTTACAGTGATATAAGAAGATATTGGTTGCATCTTGGTAACTAACTTTTGACCATCAAAATAAAACTCCACATTATGAAGTGAAGAGCAGAATGAATACAGCTGAAGATTAAGTGAATGTGTTAGATCTTACCAAAGAATTTTGCTTGAATGTAACTGAAAAGAACAAAAAAAGGTTATATATAAAAGTTAACATTGCAGCATTATCATCATCGTTGAAGTTAACATTTATTGAATGTTCACTATGTATATCATTTAATCCTTTAAAAAAAGACATAATTAAAGAAGTAGACTTCCCCAAAACTTTACAAAGGCACAAAGAGTCCTCAGTTTGCAAAGTAAGGAAAATGCAAAACAGACATATCTAAACAAATTGTAAGGAAATGGAAATGCCACGAATACCAAGAAGCATCTAAGAATGCTTGGAGAGAATAAACAGGTTACCTACAAAAAAGAAAAAAATTAGGTTGGTATCTAATCAAACTTAGCAAATTACTCACAACAGGAACACCAGAGGACATGTTCTCTGTTGACACTGAAAAAAAGTGTTAAATTAACAATCAGAGGTTAATTCTGCAACTCTGATCCCACCCCCCTAGTTATCTACCTGAAATTATTTCTTAAAATCCTCCTAATTAACTTTTGGGCTAAAAAAGGACATGTCAGCAGAATATACTAACTATTTGGAAACAATACAAATTCAAAGAAAGTAGAATGAGGTAGTTACAAAAGATAAGATTCAAAAATTAATAAATTTAACCAAATATAAAATACCTACAGAGGACTTATAGCCAATAAAACCAAAACACATTATTCAAAAGAATAAATAAAATAGATAAGCCTTTGGAAAATCTGACTACGGGGGAAAGAAGGACTGAAGCCTTAATAAACAACATAAGAAATGAGTGAAATGACATAACTAGAGATAATGAAGAAAATTTTACAAGTAAAATACACAACTACACAAACATAAACTTACACACTCAGATGTCTATATATTGAAAAAACCTAGAGGAACTCAGTAATTTCTTGGGTAAATATGACAAAAAGAACACCCCCCCGAAAAGTCAGAAAGGTAGACCTCTGTCCAAAATGGTTCCAGACTAGAGAGTTTTAACCAAGACTTAGCCCACACATTTGAGGAAGCACAGAAGGCCAAACAACTCGTAAGTCTTATAAATGTGCTCAAGGTTACCAGTACTCAAGGATATTAATTCTTCACAAGAAACTCGTAAAAAAATTTTGAAAAGACTAATAATAATATCAAATGTTAACAATGACAGAGCAGGGCGGCACTTGTGGCTCAAAGGAGTAGGGCGCCGGTCCCATATGCCGGAGGTGGCGGATTCAAACCCAGCCATGGCCCAAAATTGCAAAAATCCCCCCCCCAAAACAAAAAACAATGACAGAGCAAAACAGAATTTTTCTTTGCTTGGCAATAGGATGACATAAACTGGTAAAGAAGTTTTAGAAGGCCCTTGGCCTATCTAACAGAATTGAAAATATGTGTCCATTTCATCCAGTAATCATACTTCTAGGAACCTCTTCTATAGGAATATTTGCACATGTGTCTAAGAGGACGTATTTACAAGGCAGTGCACTATTTGTAGTGACAACAACAACAAAAAAGAAACAACCTAAAGGTGGAGGAGGCTAAATAATTTACAGAACAATTTCGGGAATGAGGCTGATACACATTGACAGGGAAAGAGTTTCAAGGATCTGGTTTGTATGCTCCGTGTTTGTGAGAATGATAATTAACAAAGATAGAAAGGTGATTTTACATTGAGGATTTCTTTTCCTTTGAAGTTTCATGTTGAGGGTTAAGGCAGTTTTAATTTTAACCTAGTGAAGAAAAAATAAGTGACTGTGCAGTTTTGGCTTAGTCCTGCCAGGGAGTCTTTTAAGGTCTTAGTGGAAAGAAAAGCATAATAATAAGTGTCTTCAGATAACCTAAAAGCTCACAAAGTACAAGAACATTAAATTCATTTTAAAATTTACATATGAACATAGCTACTGCTTCTGCATATTTGAAGACTATCATGGTTAGAACATCAGCTCTCCCCCCTGCCCCACCCTGTACCCCAGCATCCTTCTTTACATGCTCAGCAGAGATGTGAGATCCATTAAGTGTTTACACCTCCCCAACTGAAACCATTATTAAATACTAGCAATATTAATGTACACGTAAAGATATTTAGGATGCTGCCTACCACCAAGGGGGTCCTAGCAATTCAAAATGGCCACAAGTCAAGAAAAAGTTACAACACGAATCATGATATTCAGCGCAGTCAATTTTCAGAAAAACCTAAATGTCTGGAGCTAAAAGGAACCTCAGAGGTCTTCTAGCTTCATGTTTCTCACAGCGTCTTCCATGAGATATTTGTTCCTCATGATTCTTCACGTAAACGAGGTTCCACAGTAGAGAAAGATGGAGCAACACAGCACTGGGTCCTCCCTCCTGGAGGGCCACAATGCACACCAGCAAATTTAAAGCTGAGATATTCTGCACTAATGAAACCTGTTTAACTCAGTTGTGCATCCTAACTTTTTTTCCCAAAGAATCATTCTTCTGTAACATAAATAAACAAAGAATACATTCAGGAAATGCTATTCTAGTTTAATGCTTTCAGTAACCTTATCTTAATTTTTTCCCTAACTCAGAATTCTAAGAAATATAGATACTTCATCATTTTAAGTGTTTATTTTTCTTAATAGCTCCCATTTGGATACCTGGATATATAGGAACTACTGTCAAATCATAAGTATTCTGAAGACTAGAAATGATTGCTTTAAGTTTTATATTATTCAAAAGATCAACTATTTTTAATTACACAAATTGTTAAATGCAACGATGATGGTGAAAAATTGTGGACTCCATGAGGACAACAAATGGAAATTATAAAATAATATAGTATCTTTTAATTTGTTCCTACTTTTTTCTTTAAGCTACCAAAATAGTAGTAGAAACTTTTTTACATTTTTAGCACTAATGTGGGAAGATAAATATTTGGAACATATTGAATCCCTGTATTTTGTTTTTACATCAAATTCCTTTTTGCATACTTTGCAATAGTTCCCCAAGTAAATGCCTTTCATTTATTATTTTATCCAGTGTTATATCTTCTGGATTTTCTCCTAATTCTTATTACCCCCACATGGATTTAAGATATGATTACCCACAAATTTTCCCCAAAGGAGCTATATGCCAGGTCTTGATTTAATCCTGTTAAAAGCATGTTTTAAATGCACTTTTTATATACCACATTCTGACAGAAGAGTTGTATCATGGCCCTACTAATTGGGATGTTCCTACTATGCTAAAGAATTCTGAAAATATCATTCAAAATTAATAATGCAAGCTTTGTTGGATGACAAACTGTAGCACCCTAGAGGTGTGACCTGGTTTTAAATGATCTCTGAGATTTCTACTCCCCTAGATCTATGAAAACTAGGCACATAATGAAACTGTTGCATTTACTCTCCAGGGTGAAGTGTAAACTGGACCAACATATGACCTTTTACTAGCCTGTTAATGAAGAAGCATGTTCTGTTCTCTCACACGGTAGGTGAATTAAACAAAAGTAGTAGCAGCTTAAGGTGGAAGACATAGAGAAAAAAAAAATCTGTATTCTTTAAAAAATTACTTGAGATCTATGCCAACACTCAAGCAACTAAGTTCAGTCCCAAATTGAAACAACTGAATACAAACAAGATGGAAAATTTTCCTGGATTAGAAACCAATGAGGAATTTAATAAATATATAAGACATTCTCAAAGTATCTTTTCTATTATAGGCAAATTTTTACTAGCACGTTAATATATTTCATTAATAAAAGCTATATATAAAATATGTAGGTTTTCAGCAACCTTTAAATTGTTCTGATGATAAAAAGACATTGACCCCAGGAATTGGAGGTTGCTGTGAGCTGTGATGCCACGGCACTCTATCCAGGGTGATAGCTTGAGGCTCTGTCTCAAAAAAAAAAAAAAATTGAGATCTACAACTTTTATACACAATAAAAATAAACATAGCAAATAAAAGAAATTCATATATTCTCTCATTTCAATTCTATATGGCAGAGGTTAAACAGGAGAGATACTTTCAATAATATCCCAGGATAAGAGAAGGATCAAAGAAAATGGCACAATGAAGATCTCAGTCAGCTATTTTATTAGGCTGTGATTGTGAAAATTTGTCGTTCAAAGCTAGAGGTAGTACCCATCAATTCGGCATATAAAACAGGCAATGCTCGTACTTTACAGTCTCAGTATTAATCACTACTATTATTTTGCAATCTGTTTTGGTGCTAGATATGGAGCAGGCATTAACTTACTGTGCATCTAGGGTGGTGAATCTCAAACTTTAGCATATTTCAGGATCACATGGAAAGCTTCTTAAAACATATGGTGTTGGCCCACGGTGGGCAAGATTTTGCTTTCAAGGTTTTATTTTCATCTCAACCTAATTTTTATTTAGAAACATAGAATTTTAAATATATTTATCCCCATGTGATTTTTTTTTTGTGTGTGAACTCATGAGTTATTCAAAAGAATGGAAGAATGTTTTAAATTTTGTAAGCTATTTTGCCTTCTTTGTTCATACGGAGGTCTAATTTAATTTCATCTGATCAAAGAACATACTATATATATAATGCTTATTAATTTTGTAAATGTTTAATTGGTTCTTTAAAACTGTACAGGAATACTTTGTTTTATTGTGTTTTCCTTTGTTGGACATGGTACATGTGTTTTTGTTTTTGTTTTAACTGAAGGTTTGTGGCAACCTTGTGTTAGGCAAGTCTACTGCCAATATTTTTTTCAACAGCATGTGCTCACTTGTCTCTGTGTAACATTTGGGTAATTCTTGCAATATTTCAAAATTTTTCATTATTATGAAAGTCTGTTATGGTGAACTGTGGTCTTTGATGTTACTACTCTGTTTGGGGGATTCACAAAACGCATCGATGTAAGACGCTAATTCAGCTGATAAGTGCGTGTGTTCTTCCTGCTCCTCTGACTGGCCTTCCCCCCATCCTCTCCCTCTCCTTGGGCCTCTTTATCCATGAGACACAACAACATTGAATTTAGGCCAATTAATAATCCTACAATGGCCTATAAGTGTTCAATCAGAAGGAAGAATTGTACATCTCTTACTTTGCATATCAAAAGCTAGACATGATTAAACTTATTTAGGAAGGTATATCAAAAGCTGAGATGAGCCAAAAGGTAGATTGAATCAGTAACAAAATTCCCTTAAACCCAAACTTAACCCAGAGGAAGGACTATCTCCAATTCTATGAAGGCAGAGAAAGAAAGCTGCTGAAGGAAAGTATGAAGCTATCAGAGATTGGCTCATGAGGTTTAAGGATAAAAGCTGTCTGTGTAACATAAAAGTACAAGGTGAAGTAGCACATGATAATGGAGAAGCTGCAGAAAAGGATCCAGATGATACAACTATGATATCATAATTGATGAAGATAGCTACTCTAAATGACAGATATTCAATGTAGATGCAACCGTCTTCTTTTGGAAGAAGATGCCATCTAGGACTTTGATTGCTAGAGAGGAGCAGCCAATGCCTGTTGTCAAAACTTCAAAGTACAGTCTGACTCTCTTATTAGGGAATAAAGCAGCTAGTGACTTTAAGTTGAAGTCAATACTCAGTTATCATTCTGAAAATCCTAGGGCCTTTAAGAATTATGCTATATCTACGCTGTCCGTGTTTTATAAATGGAACAATAAAGCCTGAAGGATGCCAGATCTGTTTACAGAGGGTTCAATGAATATTTTAAGCCTGCTGTTGAGACCTACTGCTCAGAAAGAGATTCCTTTCAGAACATTACTGCTCATAATAATGCACCTGTCACCTAAGATCACCAGTGGTGATGAACAAGGAGATGAATGTTGTTTTCATGCCTGTTAACACAACGTCCATTCTGTAGCACATAAATCAAGGAGTAATTTTGATTTTGACATCTTATTATTTAAGAAATACATTTTACAAGGCTATAGCTGCTCTATATAGATAGTGAGTCTTCTGATAGATATGAGCAAAGACAATTGAAACCTTCTGGAAAGGATTTACCATTCTAGATGCTACTAAGAATATTTGTAATTCATGGGAGAAAGTCAAATATCAACATTAACAAGAGTTTGGAAGAAGCAGATTCCAGCCCTGTGAATAATTTTGAGGGCTTCAAGACCTCAGTGGAGAAAGTAACTGAAGATGTGAAAATAACATGAGAAACAGAATTAGAAGGAGAGCCTGAGTATGTGACTGAATGGGTGCAATTTCATGAACAGACTTGAACAGATAAGAAGTTGCTTCTTACAGATGAACAGAGAAGGTGGTCTCTTAAATGGAAGCTATTCCTGATGAAAATGCTGTGAACACTGTTTAAATGACAACAGAAGAGTTAGAATATTACCTAAACAGTTGACAGAGCAGTGGGAGGGTTAGAGAGGATGGACTCCAATACTGAAGTTCTGCTGTGGGTAAAGTTCTACTGAATAGCACTACATGCTTCAGAGAAACTGTTATGAAAAGAAGAGTCCACCGATGAGGCAAACTTCATTGTCTTATTTAAGGAAATTGCCTTTCCCTGGTAATTAGGGATGATGAACATTTTTTCATATGCTTGTTAGCCATTTGTCTATCCTTCTTTAGATAAGGTTCTATTCATTTCTCTTGCCCAGGAATGTAAGGGATTGTTGGCTCTTTTTATGTTGATTAATTTGAATTGTAGATACTAGTTATCAAGTTTTTGTCCAATTCATAATATACAAATATCTTTTCCCATTGTGTAGGTTGTCTATTTGCTTTGATTGTTGTCTCCTTAGCTGTACAGAAGCTATTCAGTTTAAGTTCCATTTGTTTATTTTTGTTGTTGTTGCAATTGCTACGTAAGTCTAATGCTCGTTGTCCCTAATTATCAGAGGAATGCAAATCAAAACCACCCTGAAATAATCACCTAACCCCAGTGAGAATGGCCCACATCACAAAATCTCAAAACTACAGATGGCATAGATGTGGAGAGAAGGAAACACTTCTAAACTGCTGGTGGGACTGCAAGCTAATACAACCTTTTTTGGAAAGAAGTTTGGAGAATCCTCAAAGAACACAAACTAGACCTCCCATTTGATCCTGTAATCCCATTACTGGGCATCTACCCAAAAGAAAAAAAAATCCTTTTATCATAAGGACATTTACACTAGACTGTTTACTGCAGCTCAATTTACAATCGCCAAAAACGTAGAAACAGCCTAAATGCCCACCAACCCAGGAATGAATTAAGAAGTTGTGGTATATGTATATCATGGAATACTATTCAGCCATTAAAAAGGAGACTTTACATCTCTCATATTAAACTCGATGGAATTGGGACACACTCTTCTTAGTAAAGCATCACAAGAAGGGAGAAGCAAGAATCCTATGTACTCTAGTCTGATATAAGGACAAGTGATGACCTAGTACATGGTAGGGGGTAAGGCAAAGGGGGTGCAAGGAGAGGGAAGGAGGGGTGAAGGGTCATGGGGTGTGACTCGCCTCTTGGGGATGGATCATGATTATAAGAAGGACTTAACATAACAAATGCAATCAGTGCACCCTCAATGAAAAGGAAGGAAGGAAGGAAGGAAGGAAGGAAGGAAGGAAGGAAGGAAGGAAGGAAGGAAGGAAGAGAGGGAGGGAGGGAGGAATGAACAGTCACAGCCATCTCAACCTTCAGCAACCACAACTCAGTTGATCAGCAGCCATCCACATGGACAAGATCAAGATGTGGTATCGATGAAAAGATTAGGACTTATGGAAGGCTCAAATCATTAGCATATTTTAGCAATAAAGTATTTTTTTAAACTGTGCTTTTTTTAGTCTTAATTTTTTTTAATTATTATTATTTTTCTTGTGATAGAATCTCACTTTGTCACCCTCATTAGAGTGCTATGTCATCATTGCTCACAGCAACTTCAGACTCTTGGGCTCAACCTCAGACTCTTGCCTCAGTCTCCCAAGTAGCTAGGCTACAGGCACCCGCAACAATGCCTAGCTAGTTTTTAGAGATAGGGTCTTACTTTTAATCAGGCTGGTTTTGAACACGTGAGGTGAAGCAATCCACCTGCCTTCGTCTCCTAGAGTTTTAGTCGTAATGTTATTGTATACTTTACAAAGTGCAGGATAGTGTAAATATAACTTTTATATGCAGGAAACTAAAAAATTGTACTTTATCATATCTGCTTTTTTGTGGTGGTCTGGAACTGAATCTACATTATCTCTGAGGTGTGTCATGTATTTCCTAAATCTTTAGTTCAGGGTCCTATGGACTGGAGCAAACCTGTCAGGTTGTTGTTTTGTTTAATATGTCTCCCATCATTGTGATGGGATTAAAAGTTTATCCTTGTAATTGTGTCAGTATTTGCTTTATATATTTCGAGACTATGTTATCAGATGCATACAAATTGTAATTATACTATTGAATTTCTATGTTCTCAGAGTTTGCATTTTTTACACATGAATCTGATATTGCTGATTTAGGTTCTATATGTTGAAAAGTATTAATTTGGGATATAAGAGAATATACCAATTTATTAGAAATTAGAGAAAGTTTCTGTTAAATGAGATAATACCTTTAATCAAGTAATATAATACCTGTTAAATAATACCTCTAATCAAGTTATATAGGCCTCATGATTCAGGCTGCAGGATATTATTGCTTCAAAAACTTTCCCCCGTACCTACTGAGACCTGGGTCTGGGCTCTTCCTTTTGCCTGACTGCTATTGATCACTTCTTGCAGCAGAAGTACATGGAAATCCAACATGTATTAGTTGTTGGACATGATGTTATCCTTCTATGGTATGGGCATAAAATGAATCTGGGTCATGGAAATATTTGTATTTAAGAAGTAGATGCAGGCTCGGCGCCTGTGGCTCAACGGGCTAAGGCACCAGCCACGTACACCTGAGCTGGCGGGTTCGAATCCAGCCCCCGGGCCCGCCAAACAACAATGACGGCTGCAACCAAAAAAATGGCCGGGCGTTGTGGCGGGCGCCT
>CAUYON010146539.1:0-21091 GCA_963573935.1 Arctocebus calabarensis
AATCATTGCTGTGTACATAAGTGCAATCAAGGGGTACAATGCGCTGGTTTCATATACAATCTGAACTATTTTCATCAAACTGATTAACATAGCCTTCATGGCATTTTCTTAGTTATTGTATGAAGACATTTGTATTCTGCATTTAGTAATTGTACCCTGTATCCTTCTAAGATGTACCATAGGTGTGGCCCCATCAATTACCCTCCCTCCACCCCAACCTCACCCCTCCCCTTCCTTCCCATAGTCTTGTGCTATAGTCGGGTTATAGCCTTCATATGAAACCTTTAAATTAGCTTCATGGTAGGGCTGAGTACATTGGATACTTTTTCTTCTATTCTTGAGATAGTTTGCTAAGAAGAATATGTTTCAGCTCCATCCATGTAAACATGAAAGAGGTAAAGTCTCCATCTTTCTTTAAGGCTGTGTAATATTCCATGGTATACATGTACCACAATTTATTGATCCATTCGTGGGTCGATGGAAGAAGCCCAAGTGCCCATCGACCCACGAATGGGTTTTCATTTTAAAGCACAAATAGTTTTAGTTTAAGAAACAGATCTCAGAAGATTGGAAATTCCATCAATTCTAGAGAAATTGGGTAATTGAAATACATTACACTTAAAAATGCCTTGATGGCTACCAATGACTCAAAACATATGATTTTTTTAACAGCAATAACCCAATTAGTGATGTTTATAATTGTACTTCCATATATTTGAGCTAGTATACAACACATAAATAGAGAAATAGGAATCCATATTTTATGCCTACAACAAATTATTTAATTACAAGTCCTGAGATGCAAATTCCAGTTATACCATGACTTTTATTCATGCCAAAGACTAATTACATCCCCAAGGTACCTACATTCACAATGGCTATGACAGAGCAAATACAGTATAGGATGACTTAAAATATTATCATAACGAGATGCCTTGAGGAGAAGGAAATATACTCACATTATGGAAACTAAATTAAGAAATGGCTGGAGAACCCACACGCTGCTGGTGCTCCAGGCAGCCTGTCAGCGATTTGTGTGTATCAGTAACGCTCAACCAGCAGCATTTGCTTGAGTTTTACTTTCATCCAGAACTCTCATTCCCCAGAAGCTGTAAGCGACTGGACACAGTCCTCCCGGGGAGGCCTGGGCCTCTCTCTCAACAGCACAGCGGCTGCCTAAACGCGGGGTCCCCTGTGCCCCCAGGACGCCGGGCTGGGTGTGCAGCCTTGGTGCACCGGGCGCCAGCGCCTCCCCCTAGACTCTCCGTGGGGGGTGCAGCCTAAATGACTTCCTCTCTGTCCAAGTGAGGAGGGGCCTTAACTACCTACTGTGGGGGAGACCAGACAGTGAGTTTGGGGAACGCCTTCGCCTGGGTTTACAGAACCCCAAAGCGGCTCTGGAGAAGCGACACCGGAGAAGGATGAAATCCTATGTCTGATAATGTCGGTGTGTGGCTTCATCCTTTTACCAGGTGCTGGTTTGGGGCAGGGGCACCATCAGTGGTTGGGGAAGGGTGTATGCAGGAGCAGAGTGGAGGCGACAAGGCAGGGGGACACAGGGGAGGGGAGGGGAGGGCACAGCAGGGCAGCGGAGAGGAGGGGAGGGGAAAGCAGGGCAGAGCCTGGGAAGGGAGGGAGGGAGCAGAGGAGAGGGGAGGAGGGGGAGGGCAGGCAGGGCTGCTGCAGGGTGCGGGCAGGACAGAGGCAGACCTTGCTCCAGGAGAGAATCCAGCGCCCCCTCTCTGGGGTTCCCATTCACACCTCCCAGGAGGCACTCGGCCTCCTCTGGAGACCCGCGGGCTTCTCCCTGCCCTGAGCCCAGCGCGAAGCAGCCGGGGCGGCCCCTCGGGGTGCTCTTCACTCGAGGCCGGGGCGGCTCTTCCCCCAGACCCCGCGAGGCGCAGGCGGCGGGAGGCCTCCGGATCGGTCCTGTCCTGTCGGGGCGCACGGAGGCGCCTGGGACAGGACACGTGGCTGGCAGCTGCGGCCTGGCCGGGAGGCAGGGCCAGGCTTGGGGTCCCGGTTGAGCGCGAGGTCAGGGGGTGAAGCGGAGTTCAGCGGCGCGGCCGCGGGAGGGGCGTCTGTCCGGCCGGAGTCTGCGGGGCGCAGCGGGGCCGGGTGATGGATGGCCGCGGGCCGGGGCCGCCGCCCAGCTGGGCAGCCGCGGCAGATGTGGGCTGCGCGGTGCATTCCTCGGGGCGCCCCCCGGGGCCTGGGAACGCTGGGGGCCCCGACTTATTTACTGATTGGCTGGGGCGGGAGGAATCCCCCTAGGAAAAGCTTGTTTGCTTTTGTGGGAGCGTCCCGGCAACTTTGTGCCCGCACCGCTGGGGTGTTGCTAAGTGAACGGTAATGACCACGCTAGAAATTTCACAGGGAGGGCTAACGTCAAGCCACTTACAAGTCCTTTTGTGTGCGACTCCTGTCTAAAACCTTGAGGGGGGAAAAAATCAGTGACTACGAAAGTTCACGTTGTACTGGGCGTGGGGTTGGAGGGCTGAGACCCTATCTGCCCCTCATAGCTTTGAAAAGAAGGACTAGAAACTTTTTCCACTTGCTCTCACACGTGTTCTGGGCTCTTGAAAGGCGGGTCTGTGGGATTTTGTTTCCCGCACCTCTGCCCACTCCGCAGCCTGGGACCCTAGATAAAAGCCACCAGGCAAATCATTCACAAACAACACGGGCGTGGGGGTCCCTAACTGTGGCTAGCTGAGGTCGTGTATCAAGTGTGTTTTTCTGGTTCGGTCCCCAGCCCCCAAGGCCTAACCTGTAGTGACTCCGGGTAAGGAGGATGGAGATGGGTTTGGTGTTAAGTAGGGCTTGGTACCTGCTCATTTCCCGGCAAGCCTCCGGGTTTGCAAGGTGCAATGTCCTGAGACACAGCCCCATGGTGCAGTCAGCTTCGCAGAGGGACATTCAGGGCGTGGAAATGCAGACAAAGCCAAGCAGTAGTGTGTGAGAGCCGCGGCGGGGAGCGGACCACCACACCCTGCCCAGGGGCGCCAGCCCTCCAACCTGCAGTCGGGGCACACCTGCCCCTTGTCCCAGCAGGCGGGCTGTTTGGAGTCCTTCTCCCTCTGTCACTTAGCCACCAGGGGCAGCTGCAAATGCCCTTTCATCCAGAGGAGTTCTGAAGTACGAAAGTGGGTGGGATATCTAAAATTATCTTCCAAAGGCAGGGAGGGTAAAAACCATATTATGACAATAATTTTAAAAGACATTTTCAAATCTTGTCAAATATCTATAACAAAAGGTTTCTACACTAGATTAGTGTAGACAAGTATGGGGCCATGAAAGAATAAACGAAGTTTTATCTCGGCGAAGACAC
The DNA here is from genome assembly GCA_963573935.1 of Arctocebus calabarensis. Taxonomy (NCBI): domain Eukaryota; kingdom Metazoa; phylum Chordata; class Mammalia; order Primates; family Lorisidae; genus Arctocebus; species Arctocebus calabarensis. Next base: position 3,329 of record CAUYON010146539.1, read on the forward strand.
AAGCTTTGCACAGCTTCCATGATGTGCCTTGCAGAGGCCAGAATCTTCAGTGTATTTTTAAACTCCAAATTTCCTGTGAGTTTCTCCAAATGTTGGAATGCTCTTCAAGTAACCCTACTTCTAAATGATGATTTGACTGGTATTTTTCAAAACAAGGCAATTTAAACACCTAAATATTAAGGTTGCAAAATTTGATTTTTGAATGCTAAAAATATACTCTGCTCTGCAAAAGGAAAAGAATGTAATGTCTATGGGACATGGCATGAAGGTAACTTGGGGATTGATGTCTGAGAATCACAGGATTGCTCATACATCTCTTCTGCTTCTCCACTCCCGCAAAGAAATTGTGTTTGGATTCATTTATTCATTCCACAAACTTCTTTTAAGCAAGTGTTATGTGCTAAAATGTTGGGATATAGTATAAAGGTTAGTAAGTACATGAAATTACTGGAAAGCAAAACAAAAGTTCTTTGGAAGGACTAATAAAATATTCAATAAACTAAACAGAGAGAAGATTTAAATATCATTGTCAACAACATAAATGGAAGAAGAGGATAAACAGATAAACATGAAAATTCATGTTATAATAAAAATTCATGTATCATAATAAAATAGATAATACATGGATAACATCATGCCAATCATTTGAATGTACACAGAAAATGAAATAGATCATTTTCTGGAACACATTCCTAAAATTATCTTCCAAAGGAGGGGAGGGTAAAAAATATATCAATAATTTTAAAAGGCATTCTCAAATCTTGTCAAATCTCAATAACAAAAGGTTTTTACACCAGATTATTTATCAAATTTGAAGGAACACATACTTCCTTCTGTCATTTATCTTGTAGCGTAGAAAATATGGAGAGCTTTCCAAATAAATGTGTGAGGCAAAAATACAAGAAAGGAAAACCAAAGAGCATAGTTTCACCTCACTAATATAGTTAACTTTAACATATTGAATCTGATGAAGTAAGAAACAATAACACTATGGTGGGTTTATTCTACACTGTAGTTTTAAATCTAGGCAATGTGTTAATGTGATTTATTATATCAATTGTTAAAAAGAGAAATTTCACATAAGCATTTCCTCAGATGCAAAAAAAAAAAAAAAAGAGCAGCAAGTAGAATTTAACAGATACTCTTGTTTGTTAATAGTATATAACAAATTAGAAGAGTAAGAAATTTTCTGAACAGTCTGGGGAATATCTTCTAAAACCCATAGCACATATCTTATGTTAAATTATGAAACACTAGAGGTATTCCAGTGAGGCCAAAAGTAAGATAAGAATAAATAAATTCACCTTCCCCCCCCAGTATCACTTTGGAATTCCAAATCAATGAAATAAGATAAATATGCAGAAAATAATTCTTAAAGGAATATGTAAAACAGTCATTAATTGAAATGATTTTTACTATATTCTTATAGGAAAAACTTGAATTTTTTTCTGAATTCATATGAATTGAGTTAAGATGGTTCAGTAAAGTGATTGAATCCAAGTTAAAATAGTATATTCACAAATGTCCTTTTCATGCCAGAAAAACAAATTACAAATGAAATAACAATGAAAATACCTACTTAAAAAGTCAGTAGGGAAAATCCTATCGAGAAAGGACAGACTTTTTAACAAGCAATACTGCGACAACTGGATATCCACAGGAAAAAAGAATGATTTTGACAGACCCTTTCCTCACACCAAACACAGAAATCAGTTCAAAATGGATCCTTAACCTAAATGTGAGAGGTAAAACTAGAAAGCTTTTTAAAGAAAAACAAAAATAAATGTGACCTTACATTAGGCAAAGAATTCTTAGAAAAACAACAAAGGTACAAATGATTTTAAAAAAAAAAGGTAGATACATTCATCTTAATCCAAAGTAAAACTTTATCACTTCCAAATATACCAAATATAATATTTAGTAATATTAAAAAGAAGGCCACAGATTGGGAGAAAATATTTGCAAATCATATCTCCTAAAAAGATTTTTATCCAGCACACATAAGAAACTTTCATAACTTCATATTAAGATAAATACCCCCAATTAAAAAAAGGTAAAAGATGCAAATAGACACTCTCCAAAGAAGATATACAAAATGGCCAATAAACACATGAAGAATGCACAACATTATTAATTATTATGTAAGTATAAATTAAAACTGCAGGGAGGTGCCATGCCAGGCCCAGGAGGACTGCTATAATGAAAAAGCCAGGCAATACAAGTCTAGATGAGAATGTGGAGAAAGTCAATACTTTTAAACATTGCTGGTGGGAATCCAAAATGGTTCAGCCACTTTGAAAAACAGTTTAGCATTTTCTGGAAAAATCAAACATAAATTTACCTTATAACCCAGCAATTCTACTCCTAAGTATCTAATCAGGGAAAATAAAAACATATGTTTATACAAATACTTGGACACTAACATTCATAGCAGCATTACTCATAACAGAACATGGAAGTGATCCAAATGTCTGTCTACTGATGAATGCGTACACAAAATATTGTACATACATACAATAAGCACTATTTGCTAATAAAAGAATAAGTGAAGTACTGTTACATACCACAAATTGGATGGACCTCAAAACATTATGTTAGTGAAAGAACTCAGTCACAAAAGATCACATACCGTATGATTTCATTTACACAAAAAGCCTAGATAGAGTGAATCTATGAAGACAAAAAGTAAATTACTGATTATCTGAGGCTGGGGTAGAGATGAAGACTAATTATAAAAGGGCACAAAAAATGCACTTGGGTGAAGAAAATGTTCTAAAACTGGATTATAGTCATGGCTGCACAAACTAAAATTATTGAATTATATACTTAAAACGAGTGAATTTTATGTGGTATAAGTTATATCTCAAAAAAGCTGTTAAATAAAATGGCAATGAGACTCTACTTTCAACAGAACTTGAGTATGAGTATCTTATGAAAGTCCAATGAGAGCGAACAAGGATTCTGGGTTAATTTTTTTAATGCTTGTAGTACTTGCCAATGCTACCAGGACTTGAAGGCCCTAACCCCCAAGCTAAGAGGAACTCAGTGAAAGAAGTGAATACTTTATATGCATTGGCCTACTCTTGATGCCAGGCAAGGGGCTGAGAAACCAAGCAGAAGGCTACAGCTAAGATTTGGAGAATTCATCAGAGAATTTGGTCTTCCCACAATGCTGAAGAGAGAAACATTAGACTTTGGAACCTCTAAGACAAGAGGAACTTAAGAATTCAAGATATTGAGAGAATAAAGGCACACAGAAAAATATCTAACACAGAGAGGATTCCTCCTCAAAGTATTTGCTGAACTCTTTTTTTATAGATACTAACTTCTAATTTTAAAATAACTTAGACTCACAAAAAATTTGCAAAACTAGTGAAATGGTTCATATATACCATTCATTCAGCTTTTCCTAGCAGACTCTCTGGCTTCTATCCACTAGATGTTAGTAAAACCCCTCCCTAAGTCATGAAAGTCAGAATTTCTGCAGTCATTGCCAAATGTCACTTAGAAGGAAACACCACCCCTAGCTGAAAACCACTGCTCTAACATTAACAATTATATAAGAACCCACTAATTGTTGAAACCAGAAAACTCACACTGGCTGTAACAGGTTTAGCTAAAATACTAACCTTCTAAATAACTCTCCCAAATGTCTATTTTCTGCTCAAGGATCTAGTCCAGGAAGCTCCCTGTCTCTGTGGTTCCTTGGTCTCTTTTGGTCTTTCATGACCTGCATTTATTTGATGAGACTTGGTTAGTTAATTTGTGGAATGTCTCTTGCTTCAGTGTGTCTGACGCTTACTCATGACTGCACTGAGGCTATGAGTTCTGGGCATGAATATGGCAGCAGTGATGTGTTCCTTCCAGCTCATGATATCCCAGGATACGCAGAGTCCATATCTCATTAATTTGATCACTTGATTGAAGTGTTGTCTACCATGTTTCTTTAATAAAATCATGATTTCTCTCTGTGTAGTTGATAAATATCTTGGGAAAGAGTCTCTGAGTATACACAAATATTCTGTTTCTCTTCCAATTTTTCCCCCAAGTGTTCAGTATCTATCAGTGAATCTTCCCTGCATTAATTATTACTGTGAGGTTTGCCTAAGGGTAACTTTGTATTTCTTTCATTTCTTTTACATTTATTAATTTTAATTCTTCTAGAAGGAAGAGTTATCATTTCCTTCCCATTTACTAATTTATTCATTTTTATGTCAGGATAGACTCATTAATATTTATTTTATTTTATGGGTTACAATCTAACATACTGTTTTATTTTTATTTTGTTGTGCAAATTATTCCAGTGTTAGTCATTGAGAGCCTTTTTGGGATAGTCCTGTGGCCTTTTGACATGTTCTCAACATTTTTTAAGCTCTTCCTTATTTTCTAGGTTGATAAGATATTCCAGGCTCATGTGATATTTGTTCTTGCTTCACCTCTGGTATCAACCACTTTTCCAAAGCATGGTACTTTTTATTGGAAATGGTATTCAGAAATCAATATCTGGGCTCTCTGTTCTCAATTATAATTTCTCATAGGTTCTTTCAGGATACAGAGATAGGAAACGCACATGTACATGCTAACACTGTGTACATATGTATCCACATTTATTTTTCTATTTGTCTATCCTGTATAGATATTTAAAATCATAAGTTCATATTGACTCCACCAATTCAAAAACTATGGTTTCATTTTAGTTTTCCCCATTTTCTTTCCTTCTTTCTTTCTTTCCTTCCTTCCTTCCTTCCTTCCTTCCTTCCTTCCTTCCTTCCTTCCTTCCTTCCTTCCTTCCTTCTTTCTTTCTTTCAACAGAGCCTCAAGCTGTCACCCTGGATAGAGTGCTGTGGCATCACAGCTCACAGCAACCTCCAATTTCGGGGCTCAAGCGAGTCTCCTGCCTCCGCCTCCCAAGTAGCTGGGACTACAGGCGCCCGCCACAACGCTTGGCCATTTTTTTTGGTTGCAGCCGTCATTGTTGTTTGGTGGGCCGGGCTGGATTTGAACCCGCCAGCTCAGGTGTACGTGGCTGGCGCCTTAGTGTGTTGAGCCACAGGCGCTGAGCCACGTTTTCCCCATCTTCTTATCTGTAACTAGAAACCAGATTCTCAGGATCTATGACGGCTTCACCTAGTGGTTCACACCTAATGTGCACGTGCAGAAATCACAGAATTTCAAACTCTTTCTTTTGTGAAAAACAGATTTACTAACTATGATAGTTTTTAAGGTTCTTTTTATCTTAGTTTTACATTTTAAAGCAAAAATACCATTCATTCCAAAGTTATTCATGTTCGTTCTTCTCTCACCCATCACTTTCAGTGAGGTTTACATATGCATCTATAATATAGTTGGGCTCATTATTTACTGTTTGTGATCCATTTGGGGTTTCCCCATAAACTGATTAGTTTTGTCTCCTTGTTTGTTTACTTACTTACTGGCACAGTGCATAAAACATCACCATGATTCGAAGAGTCAAAACGATGCAAAAGGATGTGTCAAGAGGGAAGCCACTTCCTCCTCATCTCTCGCTGAACTCTTAACCTTCATAATGCAAAGCCCTCAGAAGCCAGGCAGGAAGCTGCAGAAGAGCAAAGGAGGAACACAGCCATTATTTAAAATATTCTATGTGCACTTACAATTAAATAAACTATATTTAAAACAGCATACAAAAAAAGAAGAAAAGAAATGACTGCTTAGCAGGAAGACCCTGGCAAAAACCTTAATCATTCCATTGCTACTCCTGGAGGAATTCAGCCTCCCGTTTGTTCATTTCCTAACTGAATTAAGGTAAACTTCCTCAGCTCTCTACCTGAGATGACATTTCACAGCTTCAACCATTTTTATATACAATGTTCAGCTTTCAATCAAAATTAAGTGGACAAACTAAGTAAGCAACAGGACCAAGAGAAAAAATGATAAACCCATTACAGCAATTTTTAAGCTTAGATTAGTTTTCCCAATAGAAGCAGATTTATTGTTGAACTAATGACACAAGTTTCACGTGTACAGAATTTCACAAGGCTCTGGGAGGAGCCCTAAACATGTGTTCTTAGGGTCACATTTGCAAAGTTCATGACCACCACCAGAACAAGTTGTAAGCACATCCAGCTAAGACTTTTTTCTTCCCATTCCTACATTCTCTCTGACTTGTCCATTCAGGCGCTGTAACAAAACACCATAGATTGGGTGGCTTCCAAATAATGGATACTTATTTCTTACAGTTCTGGAGACTGGGAAGTCCAAGATCAAAGCTCCAGCGGATTCGGGGGCTGGTGAGGGCCTGTCTCTTCATAGACAGCCATCTTCTTACTATGACCTCCCCTGGTGGGGCAGGGATGAAGGCTCCCTCTGGGGTCTCTTTCACAAGGCACTCCAATGATTAGTTTACTGGATTAAGTGATTCCCAGATAGCTGGTAAAGTATTACTTCTGAGTATATCTGGAAAGGCGAATTCTCTTTCTCTCTTCCAGAGCCTGGATACCCTTCTTTTCTGACCCTTGAACATCAGAAATCCAGGTTCTCCATCCTCTGGACTCTGGGAGCTGCACCAGCATCCTCCACCCCCTGCGGGTTCTCAGGCCTTTGACTTTGGACTGAGCCACACCATAGGTTTCCTTGGTTCTCCAGCTTGCAGACAGCCTACTGTGGGACTTCTCAGCCCCATGAATGCCTGAGCCACTTTCCCTGATAAATTCCCTTGCATATACAGATAAGCATCTTGTTAGTTCTGTTTCTCAGTACAAGCACTAACCCCACTCACGAGGCCTCCACCTCTGATCTAATCACCTTCCCAAAGCTCCACCTCCTCAAACATCACCTTGGGTGTTAGTATTCCCATGTATGATTTGCAGTTGGGGGCATAAAGGTTAAGTCTGACGTATTCTTCTCATATCAGATGGCAAGCTTGTCGGGTGATGGAGTGGTCACAGGTATTTTAGGGAACTGACCAAAGGGAATTTGAATTGAGGATATGTTTAGCTTGAGATTGTGACATTTGTACGTAATCCACGGCCGCTTCCAAGTATGGTTAGATAATTGCTAACCTGCTAACTATCCCAAAGTCAAAGCAGCCTCTAACATTGCTCACCCCTGTGGCGAGGGTCTAGCAGCCAGAACTATGATATGTGGCCGGTAAAGAAAGGGGCATTTATATGAAATTAATGAATCTTAAGTTTGGAGGCCTCATTTTCAGAAGACTCTTTTTAGTTTCCTTATCTAATTTCCTAAACATATGACTATATTTTTTTGTCTTAAAAATGAGACTTGAAATTATTTAGTCTTTAAGATCCATACATTTTATAAATTTGTAATTTGGTGATTTCTATTCTTATTCTAAATAAAAATCCTCTTTGGTGCTTAATTAAGCTTTCATAATTTTGTATTATTTCTCTTAAAGTTGGCCTTAAAGAAAATACAAGGTTGAAGAATTTTTAATGATGTCTTATTATATCCACTTTCCAGAAAATATTTCCTTTAGGAAACATCTGAAAATGGCATTATAAAGTTTTTGTTCTCTTGTGAGCAATTTTATTCTCTTTTCTGCTTTATTCAGTCCTTGGGATGATGATTTAGAAAAAGCTGGAAATAACTTTGATAATGTAAGTGTAATTTCTTTTGAGGCCATAAGTCACCTTCTACTTTAAAACCCTTTTATCCTATTAAATGCCATTATAGAAGCTACACCAAATAATACAAACAGGTACAAAATACTGATCTGTCCATCTTAGAGATTACCAAATTACTCTATAAGGATAGATGAAGAAATTAATAAATGTATACACCTTCCATCCAGCTCTCCTCTCTCTCCTCCAATTCCAATCCCTGGAATAACTTTTCTGAACAAAGTGAGAAGTGTGTTTTACTTGCATGCTAAGTTATCACTTTTCCTTCTACGGATTGTTTAAGCTCAAATTTTCTTCACTAAGAATTTAGAAGATCTGTCACCGTCTGTCAGTATCTGGTTATGCTAATTAGGGAGTCTCACGGCATTTTGAGTTTTTAAAGAAACTTACTCCAATTCATTGTATTTTACCCTTTGCCTTGGATTATACTGTGGTTAATATGTTAGCATAGCAGTATTTTTGTTTGTTGGGAGGTTGGGCTTTGGGGGGACAGAGTTAATACTTTGCATGGAATATCTTACTTTATGACAGTGAAATTGCTTTCTCTTTGGTCTTGTGATTTTTTTTTTGAGGTGAAATTTAAGTTTTTGTGTGAAAAAAAAAAGAAACTTACTCCAATTTTACTCTTTGCCTTGGAGGCTTTTTAAAAGTAAAACATCTAAAACAAATGAATAGCCTCAGTAACTAAATTATATAAAACACAAATGATCTGGCAATTTTTTTTTTTTATGTTCTAGTTCGCCAAAACACTTTTACTCAAAAGACATGCTCGAAAATATTTTATCAAGTTTGCCACTCCATCAAAGTACAGTGGAAATCCTGTTATCAGATATAGTCAGGTTTACAGAGAATGTTGGGTAAAGAGGAAAATCATTATGTAACTTACACTTCTCAAAAACTTAACCAAAACTTATAAATATACATTGTTTCACCAATGAGGGACAAAGGCTTTTTTCTTTCTTTCTTTTTTTTTTTCTTTTTTGAGGCTGGATCCATCAATTATACATATATATATTCTTTGCATGAACCACACACGTAGTTCATCCTCTCTGTTTTCTTCCATATCTTTCCTTAAGGTAGAAAGAGAATGAAAGAAATTATGAAGCAATTTAAGTGCAGAATCCTGGACTTTTAAGGCTCCCCCACCAAACATTGATGTATTTGTTCACCACATTCAGTCCTTAGCAATTTATTTATCAACTTGACTCTACAGAATATTTTCAAAGAATTCAACTTTCTTTTTTTTTTTTTTAATTAAATCATAGCTGCTTACATTAGGGCAATCAAGGGATACAATGTGCTGGTTTCATATACAACCTGAAATGCTTTCATCACACTGTTTAACATACCCGTCATGGCATTTTCTTAGTTATTGTATGAAGACATTTGTATTCTGTATTTAGTAAGTTTCGCCTGTACCTTTCCAAGCTACACCAGAGGAGTGGCCTCACCAACTACCCCTCCTCCACCCCAACCTCCCTCCGCCCCTCCCATATTCTTGTGTTATAGTTGGGTTACAGCCTTCATATGAAACCTTTAAATTAGCTTCATAGTAGGGCTGAGTACATTGGATACTTTTTCTTCCATTCTAGAGATACTTTGCTAAGAAGAATATGTTACAGCCCCATCCATGTAAACATGAAAGAGGTAAAGTCTCCATCTTTCTTTAAGGCTGCGTAATATTCCATGGTGTACATGTACCACAATTTATTAATCCATTTGTGGGTCGATGGGCGCTTGGGCTTCTTCCATGACTTAGCAATTATGAACTGGGCTTCAATAAACATTCTGGTACAGATGTCTTTGTTCTAAGGTGATTTTTGGTCTTCTGGGTATATACCTAGTAAAGGAATTATAGGATCAAATGGAAGGTCTATTTTTAGATCTCTAAGCATTCTCCAAACATCCTTCCAAAAGGAACTTATTAGTGTGCGTTCCCACCAGCAGTGTAGAAGTGTTCCCTTTTCTCCACATCCATGCTAACATCTCTGGTTTTGGGATTTTTGTTATGTGCTAATCTTACTGGAGTTAGGTGATATCTCAGAGTAGTTTTTGCATTTCTCTGATGATTAAGGATGGTGAGCATTTTTTCATGTTTCTATAGGCCATGCGCCTGTCTTCTTTAGAGAAGTTTCTCTTCAAGTACTTTTCCCACCCTGAGATGGATCACTTGTTCTTTTCTTGCTAATACATTTGAGTTCTCTGTGGATTCTGGTTATTAAAACTTTGTCTGAGGCATAACCTGCAAATGTTTTCTCCCATTCTGGACTATAGCACAAGAATATGGGGAAAGGAGCAAGGGAGGGGAGGGGAGGGGCAAGGTTGGGGTGGAGGGAGGGTAATTGGTGGGAACGCACCTATGGTGCATCTTAGAAGGATACAGGCAAACCTTACTAAATGCAGAATACAAATGTCTTCATACAATAAGTAAGGAAATGCCATGAAAATAGTTGGATGAAAATAGTTCAGATTGTGTATGAAACCAGCACATTGTACTCCTTGATTGCACTAATGTACATAGCTATGATTTAATAATAAACAAATCAAAACAACAACAAAAAAACCAAACAGATCACATACACTACATACTCCTGAGCACATAGACATCACATAAACACAATATTTCTACAATAAATCCTCTAGGACAAAATTGGTTATTTGTAAGTAATCAGACTTGCAAAATGTTAGCTTTTGTTCATTTTACATTTGCAAATGTGAAAGCTTAGTTCCTCAATGTGAGAGGCTTCTAGTTTTCATCTTTTCTTTTTAAGAGTGGACCTTTTTTTAGAGCAGTGTTAGGCTCACAGCAGAATTGAGCAGAGGTACAATGACTTCACATATAATTCCTACCCCTACATATACATAGACTTTCCCATTAACAACAATCCCCACTACAGCGGTACATTATTATGACTGATAAACCTACGTTAACACATATTATCACCAAGAGTCCATAGTTTATACTAGGCTTAAGTCTTGGGTTGTATATTCTATGGGTTAGCATACATGTATAATAATATGTATCACCATTATAATACTCTATGGAATAGTTTAAGTTTTACTCACTGAATAATACCCTGTGTTCAGCCTATTCATACCTTTCTCCCTGTTGTGGTTGAAAGTGGTTGTCCCTAGGCAACCACTAATCTTTTTACTATCCCTATAGTTTTGCCTTTTCCAGAATGGAATATGTCTGGCATCAGAGAGCATGTAGTTATTCAGATGGCTCCCTTCACTTAGCAATATGCATTTACATTTCTTCCACATCTTTTCATGACTTTACAGCTCATTTCATTGCTGAAATAATATTCCATTATCTGGATATGCAACAGCTTGTCTATCCCTTTACCTACTAAAGGTTTGTTGATCCCAAGTTTTGCCAATTATGAATAAAGTTGCTTATAAACATCTCTGTGCAGAGTTTTCTGTTGCCATGTATTTAACTTCTTTGGGAAAATATCAAGGAAAGGATTGCTAGATTGCATGATAAAAATATGTTTATTCTTGAAAGAAATCATTAAACAATCTTCCAGCATGGCTGGACTATTCTGTGTGAGAGTTGTGTGCCAGCATTTATCCTTAAAGTTCTGGATTTTGGTCATTATAATAGGTGTATAGTGGTATCTTGTGTTAATTTGTATTTCTCTAATGACATGTGATGGGGAGCATCACATCATATACTTATTTACCATCTTCATGTTTTCTTTGGTGAACTGTCTGTTAGGGCATTTGGCTCATTTTAAAATCAAGTCCATTTTCTTATTGTTTCATTTTAAGAGTTCTATGTATATTTTGGATAATAGTCCTTTATAAGTTATGTTTTTTCTTATTTTTTTCTCTATGTGGCTTTCTTTTTCATTTCCTTAATAGAGTCTTTCACAGAACAGAAAGTTTAATTTTAAAGTCCAGTTTATCAACTCTCTTTTACATGGACTATGCTTTTGATGTTGCATATAAAAAGTAACAACAAGGGCAGCACCTGTGGCTCAAAGGAGTAGGGCGCCGGCCTCATATATTGGAGGTAGTGGGTTCAAACCTGGCCCCGGCCAAAAGCTGCAAAGGAAAAAGAAATGTAACCACCAAAACCAAGATTATCTAGATTTTCTCTTACACTATGTTCTAGGATTTTATAGTTCTGCAATTTGTGGTTTCGTATGTTATCCATTTTGAGTTAATTTTTGTGACAGGTGTAAGATCTATGTCTAAATTCATTTATTTTTTTCATGTGGATGTTCAGTTGATTTTGAGAGAAATGCCTCTCTTTGCTCTGGTATATTCCCTTTGCTTCTTTGTAAAAAATCAATTAACTGTATTTATGTGGTCTGTTTCTCGGCTCGCCATTCTATTCCACTGATTCCTTTGTCTATTCTTTTGCTAACAATTTACTGTCTTGATTATTGTAGCTTTATAGCAAGTCTTGAGGTCATGCACCATCACGACTTTATTCTTTTTCAATATTGTGCTGGATACTCAGGGTCTTTTACACTTCCATATAAGCTTTACCATCAGTTTGTCGATATTTTCAGATAATTTGCTAAGGTAATGATTTTGATTTCTTCTTTGATCCAGGTATTATTTAGATGTGAGTTGGTTAGTTTTTCAGTATTTGAGGTTTTCTAGATATTTTTCTGTTATTTATTTTTAGTTTAATTCCATTTGGTCTGAGAGCAGACATTGTATGATTTCATTTCTTTTAAGTTTGGTAAGACATATTTTACTGTCTCGAAAGTGTTCTGTTTTGGTAAAGTTTATATGAGTTTGAGGGGAAAGGATTTTATGCTATTGTTACATGAAGTTATATAGTTGTATACCATAGAGATGTCATGGTATATAATTGATCGATGGTGTTGTTGAGTTCACCTCACCCTTACCAAGTTTTTTTCTTCTTGATCAGGATTTGTCCATTTGTGATAGAAGGGTATTAAAGTCTCTAGCCATAAGAGTGATTTCATGTATTTCTCCTTACACTTTTATCAGTCTTTGGTTTGCATATTTTGAAACTCAATAGAGTTTGGTGCATACACCTTAAAGATTGTTGTATATTTCTAGAGACTTGACCCCATTGTCATTAATTAATGCCTATCTTTATCTCTGATAACTTTCCTCACTGTCTGAAGTTATTTATAGCTACCTTAACTACTTCATTAGTGTTAGTATGATGTGTCTTTTCCCATCCATTCATTTTTAATATATGTGTCCTTATATTTTAAATGGTTTTATTGTAGATAATATGTACTTGAATTTTGTGTTTTGATCTTCTCTAACAATAATTTCTGCTTTTTAATTATAGTATTTAGACCATTGATATTCAAAGTGATTAGTGATATGGTTGGATTAATATCTACTATATTTCTTGCTCTTTTATTTTTAAATTTTCTTTCTCTTTTCGGTGATTGGGTCTTGCGCTGTTAACTAAGCTAGAGTGCAATGGCATCATATGTCTCATTGTAACCTCAGACTCCAGGGCTCAAGCAATCTTCTGCCTCAGCATCCCAAGTAGCTGGAACAGCAGGCATGAGCCACCACACCTGGCTAATTTTATTGTTCGTTTATGGTAAAGATGGAGGTCTCACTATTGCCTAGGCTGGTCTCAAACTCCTGGCCTCAGTCATCCTGTCTCAACCTCTCAAAGTGCTAGGATTACAGGAGCGAGCCATAGTGCTGGCCATACTTTTCTATTTATTGCCCTTCTTGTTTCTATTTTTGTCTGACTTTTCTGGTTTAAATTGACATCATATATAATTTCATTTTCTCTACTTTCTTGGCACAGTAGTTGTACTTCTTTTTTAGTGGTTAACCTACATATATATTTATAACTAATCCAAATCTACTTTCAATTAACATGATATTACTTCATGTACCTTACATAAAATAATTCCAATTTCTCCCTCCTATTGCTGGTATCATTGCTGCATTTATTTCTCTTATACATAAACTCATATATGTGTATGTGTGTACATAAATAAACATACATAATTAAACACATTATTATCATTATTTGTAACAAACTGCCTTTTAGATAAATTAAGAATAAAAAAATTTTATTTTTATTTATTCCTTCTGCGAATCTCTTCCTTTCTTTTTGAAAATCTAGGTTTCTGACATATATTATCTTTAATGTCTCTAAAGAACTTCTTTAAATATGTCTTGCAAAATGGGTCTCCTGGCAATAAACTTGCTAAATTTTTGTTTGGGAAAGTTTGAATATCTCTTTTAATTTTGGAGGATAATTTTAACAGGTTCAGAATTCTAGGTTGGTGATTATTTTCTCTCAGTATTTCAGATATTTCAGCTTACTTCTTCTTTGATTGCTTGGTTTTTGAAGAGAAGATGCATGCAATCCTTACCTTTTTTCCCTCTGTAGGTAAGGTATTATTTCCGTGGCATTTCTCAGAATTTTACTTAAAAAAAAAACTTTGATTTCCTATAATTTGAATATACTATTCCCAAGTATATTTATTTATTAGTATTTATTCTTCTTGATGTTCTCTGAGTTTCTTGGATGTATGGTTTGGTGTCTGACATTAATTTTGATGAAATTGTCAGTTGTTACTATTTTCAAGTATTTTTTATGTTCCTTTCTCTTTTCTTCTTGTCTTGAATTCCTATTACATGTATGTTATGCCTTTTGCAGTTGTCTTATAGTCTTTGGGTATTCTGTTCTAATTTATTTAGTCTTTATTCTTTTTGTCTCTCAGTTTCAGGCATTTCCAGTGGTCTATTCTTGAGCTCAGAGATTCTTTTTTAGTAGCTAATAAGCTCACTAAAGGTATCTGTTTCTATTTTGATGTCTTAATCTCTTAGCATTTCTTTTTGTTCTTTCTTAGAATGTCAATATCTCTGCTTTGATTATGTATTTTGTCTTGGGCCTGGCTATTTTCTTCATTAGAGACCTTAGCATATTAATCATAATTTTAAATATCTGATCTGATAATTCCAATACCCCTGTCATATCTGTGTCTGGTTCGGATCTGTACTTTTTCTTTTCAAATTATATATTTTGCTGTTAGTATGTCTTGCAATTTTTCTTCATAACTAGACATCAAGCTCTGATAAAAGGAAATTCCATTAATAGAATCTTCACCTATTTCTGTAAACAGGTTTTTAGTGGTGTGGCAAAGTTTGGGTGGAGAGGAATTCTATAGTTCTGGGATTAGGTCTGAGTCTTTTACTGAGGCTGTTCTGCTGGACTATGAATTTTATAAGTGCCTCTCAGTCCAACTTATCAGATAAGATGACTAGAATGGACTGGAGTTGAGTATCTGTCTTCTAGATCAATTAGGTGCTGATAAAATCCTACCTGTAGACTGTGCTTAAATAGTTTCTCCCGAGGGCAAATATTATAAAGAACAGAATGTTCTAGTCAGGCAGGGGTGTCTGATCTTTTATTTTCTCTGCTTTATAAAGTATACTAATGAACTCAGCTAAGGTATCTTATGGTGTCTTAATCTCTTAGTACACTGATTCTCATCTTTCCTAATGCCATGACCCTTCAATATAATTCCTCATGTTACGGTGACCCTCAACCATAAAATTATTTTTATTGCTACTTCAATTGAACTCCATTCATTTCATTGCTACATCAATGAAAATAATTTCATGGTTGGGGTCACTGCAACACGAGGAACTGTATTGAAGGATCACATCATGAGGAAGGTTGAGAACCACTGTCTTAGCATTTCTTTTTCTTCTTCTTAGAATGTTAATCTCTCTGCTTTGAAGAATAAGAGTTGCCTTGGGCCACCAGTAAATATAAAAATATTAGTGAAAGTGGCTCAGCACCTGTAGCTCAGCGGCTAGGATGCTGGCCTCATACAGCAGAGCTGGTGGGTTCAAACCCAGCCCAGACCTGCCAAACAACAATGACAACTACAACAAAAAAATAGCTGGGTGTTGAGGTGGGTGCCTGTAGTCCCAGCTACTTGGGAGACTGAGGCAAGAGAATTGCCTAATGCTAAGAGTTTGAGGTTGCTGTGACTGTGACACTATGGCCCTCTACCAAGGGTGACATAGTGGCACACTCTGTCTTAAAAAAAAATACTAATGAAAGCTGAAGAAATGCTAAATAGCAACATAAAGTCCTCACAAAATCAGCATGTGAGCCTCTGAGGACACAGGTTGAATGTCCCTGTGTCCCAATGTCTAAGTATACTTAGAAATGATTCATTCTCCTCTTCTCATTTTAGAAGAATGCAGGGATTTTTCTCTGAGAACCTGATTGCAATTCTGGTCATAAAACTAACAAAATGTGAGGACTCCGTGACTAGACTTAACCCTGGAGTTTTTTAGGTTTTTTTCTTCTTTTTTTTAAAATAAATCACAGCTGTGTACATTAATGCAATCATGGGGTACAATGTGCTGGTTTTATATACAGTTTGAAATGTTTTAATCAAACTGGTTAACATAGCCTTAACAGCCTTTTCTTAGCAATTGTGTTAAGACATTTATATTCTACACCTAGTAAATTTCACATGTACCCTTGTAAGATGCACTGTAGGTGTGGTCCCACCAATTACTCTCCCTCCACCCATCCTCCACCCTCCACTACTCTCCTCCCCTTTCCCCCACTTCGTTTTATATGGAATCAGAAAAAAACTTGAATAGCCAAAACATTACTCAGAAATAATAACAAAGCAGGAGGAATTACACTACTAGAACTCAGACTATACTACAAATCAACAGTGATCAAAACAGCATGGTACTGGCACAAAAACAGAGAGGTAGATGTATAGAACAGAATAAAGAAACAAGAGATGAACCCAGCTACTTACTGTTATTTGATCTTTGACAAGCCAATTAAAAACTCTCAATGGGGAAAAGATTCCCTATTTAACAAGTGGGGCTGGGCGAACTGGCTGACAACCTGTAGAAGACTGAAACTGGGCCCACACATCTCACCATTAACTAAGATAGACTCTCCCTGGATTAAAAATTTAAACCTTAAAAAAAAAATTTAAACTTAAGACGTGAAACTATAAAAATACTAGAAGAATCTGCCGGGAAAACTCTTGAAGAAATTGGCCTGGGCGAATATTTTATGATGATGACCCCAAGGCAATTGAAGCAACATCAAAAATACACTACTGGGACCTGATCAAACTAAAAAGCTTCTGTACAGCCAAGAATATAGTAAGTAAAGGAAGCATACAGCCCTCAGAATGAGAGAAGATATTTGCAGGTTATGTCTCCAAAGGTTTAATAACCAGAATACACAGAGAACTCAAATGTATTAGCAAAAAAAGAACAAGTGATCCCATCTCAGGGTGGGCAAGGGACTTGAAGAGAAACTTAGAGTTTTGTATAACTCTTTATAGAGATCTTTCACGTCCTTTGTTAGGACACAACATTTCACGTCCCAAATATTTCATCTTCTTTGCCACTACTGTGAACAGAATAGAGTCCTTGACTGTTTTTTCAGCTTGACTATTGTTGGTATATATAAAGGCTACAGATATGAGTGTTGATTTTGTAACCCTACATGCTGCTGTTTTCCTTGGTCACTTCTAAGAGTTTTGTAGTAGAATCCCTGGTGTTTTCTAGGTATACAATCATATCATCTGTGAAGAGTGAAAGTTTGATCTCTTCTAACTATATATGAATACCGTTGATTGCCTTTTCTTGTCTAATTGTGATGGCTAAGACTTCCATTACAATGTTAAAAGGCAGTGGAGACAATGGGCAACCTTGCCTGGTACCTCATCTGAGTGGAAATGATTTCAATTGAACTCCATTCAATACAATATTGGCTGTTGGTTTGCTGTAGATGGCCTCTATCAGTTTAAGAAATGTCCCTTCTATACCAATTTTCTTAAGTGTTCTGATAATGAATGGATGCTGGATATTATCAAAAGTTTTTCTGCATCAATTGAGAGAATCATATGGTCTTTGTTTTTTAATTTGTTTATGTGCTGAATTATATTTATAGATGTACATATATTGAACCAGCCTTCAGACCCTGGGATAAAACCCACTTGGTCATGAAGTATAATTTGTTTGATGCATTGCTGGATTCTGTTTGCTAGGATCTTGTTGAATATTTTTGCATCAATATTCATTAGTGATATTGGTCTATAATTTTCTTTTCTTGTTGAGTCTTTTCCTGGTTTGGGGATCAAGGTGATGTTTGCTTCATAGAATGTGTTGG
>CAUYON010146546.1:0-45388 GCA_963573935.1 Arctocebus calabarensis
TTTCATATAGTAAACGAGAAAATATCATGAATATTATGTCAATCAGGTTGATAAAATATCTCAGATTGCATGTGAAGCCCCCACACTGTACCCCATGGTTGAACTAATGTACACAGCTATGATTCAATAAAAAAAAAAAAAGAACTCAGAAACAGGGTACAACTCTAACACCACTTATGAAATGGTCTGTTATTTCCATATTTAGTTGCAATGTCTTAATTATACATATATTATGCATGAATAATGCAAGTATAAAGCTGGATGTCATGGTGGGCACCTGTAGTCTCAGCTACTTGGGAGGCTGAGGCAACTCCAAAGCCCAGGAGTTGGAGGTTGCTGTGAACTGTGATGTCACAGCACTCTACTGAGGGCAGTAAAGTGAGACTCTGTCTCTAAAAAAAAAAAAAATAATAATAATAATGCAAGTAGATGGTATATATGTAATATTTTAAATAAAATATACATATTATATACATGTGACTTATACTGAAGGGTATTGACAGGCAGAGTGTGCATATTTTAACCTAAAAATAGATTTTTGCAAAACTCAGAAAATAATAAGTACCTCAGTATAAAAATATTTTAAAAGGATAATAGGTGATTTAAAGAGGTAATTAAATGTATGATACTGCATTTTAAGTGGTAAGCAAATATGTAATACTAATTTTCTACTGAATTCTCCCAAGTTTCTCAAAAAAGAACAATAGCCAGCTAGTTTGAGGGGTGAATATAATTGGCAAAGTTTATGAACATTATTTGTCCATGGTATGTCAAAAACCTTAGTATTAACCCAAACCTTTTACTTAATGTTTGAAATATGAATACTTTTAAATTATTGCTTATTTTTTTATATAGAGATTATTTTTAGCAAAAAAGGTACATTAAAAGAACAAACGTTCAGGGTGGCACCTGTGGCTCAAAGGAGTAGGGTGCTGCCCCCATATACTGGAGGTGGCGGGTTCAACTCCGGCCCCAGCCAAAAAAAGAAACCCCCCAAAACAAAAACAAAAAACAAACATTCAAATTTTGCTTGTTCTCTCACCCAAGAGAAAGTAGGAAGTTTGTTGCCTAGGCATGCTGGATTTTACATTATTTTCCTTATCATGAATCCAGGAGATAACGTTGGTGTTAGTATGTCTCATCATATTTGGAAAGTGCTACATACCTGCAAATAGCGGACCACTCGGCAAACCAGGTCAGGTGCCATGAAGTCTCCAGTGAATCGCCAAATAATATCTGTCAAGATGTTGACCAGTCCCGTGAAAGAGTCTAACAAAAACACATAAGTGCTTAAATTCAGTGTTTTACAAATTGTAGCTATGCCTTAATAGAAATGAATTCCCGAGATTTCTTTTCTCTATCAGATATCCACTGAAGAAAAGGCAGCTTAGGAATGCCTCCGCTATTAGTGTTGGAGCTAGTTATCACTTAGATGTAACCACCTAGGAAGGATTTCAGTAATGACTGAAAAGGAATCCCACTAATACTAGAATTGACCTTTTAAGAAGGAGAGTTTTAAAAGGATCTAAACCTGTACTAATACGAGCACTGTGAGAGAGTTGAAAGAAGGCAAAATTGAGAAAGGCAAATCTTTACCTTTGGAAAACCCCTCAAAATTCCCCTTTTGCACCCATTATTTGCCAACTGGACCTCTATTTGTCTACTCACCCCCATCGGAGTCCCCCTTCCCCCAGGTTTCTCTACTTTCTTCTCCTTCCTTCTTTCAACATCTGCCCTTGCAAAAGTCAAGTGCATGATCTTTTAATTTAATTAGCATAGTTGGATAAACTACAGAGGAACTGAGGCCACGTTCAGAACTTTGTTCTCCATGAGTAGATCATCTATACTCAATGCCTTAGTTACAGGAAGTACACGTTGTACAGATGTCTATAGCAGAAATGACAAAACATTCTGTATGTCTAAAGCCTCCATCTCATTCTTCCACGATAAATATCATTAATGATTGATTGTATTCTCCAGAATTTTTCTCAAAACAGTACTGCAGGGATTCTCTAGTGATTGATGGATAGAGCTGGAACATAAGACTGAATTGCTTCTTGAACACAAGCAAGAAATTATTGACTTGGGGTTGCTTTTTTGCAACAAGAGATGTAACATCATGTCAAGGATGCCAGAGACAAGACAAACTCACTGCTAGGATAGTATCTCTTAGAAGCCAAGAGAAAGTGATGATCCTTCCTAAACAAAATGGAAATGCTTGGATTGCTTTGGTAGGTGGTAGAGAAAAGAATGAAAAGGCTGAAGGAAGTAGTTGCTGCAATGGGTATATTATGTGGAGCCAAAAGAAGCATGTTGAGAATTATTTTCTGCGGGAGGGCTCAGAAGGCATATTATTCAACAATACCACCAGGAATGCACTAATGAGAGGGGCACCATGTCCCCAAGAAGCTCAGGGATTCCTTTCATCTGCAGGCCAGGAAAGATGGTAGGAGGTCAGGTCTTGCAACACTATGGCAAGTATGTACTGAATAATGCCATAAGTTTTTCCTCAAAGGGACTTATGGCTGTTTATTTGGGTTAACTATACACAGGAGAAAAGGGAATCACATAGAGCTATTAGGCACATGTTCTGAGTTGACATGAAACTGAGATACCTGAAGTGTCATTATAACCCCACTATTGTTAAGAGTGAAATCTCATGAGGCCAGGTATTAATAATAAGTGGAATCGTGGCCATAGTAGAATGGTCCACTAGATTTATTTCCACTGCTGTTCATTCCTTGGTCCCCAAGAGTTTAATTGAGATCAATACATATGGCAGTTTGAGTTACCCTATATGGTTTTCCCATCAAAATATGGAAGGCCAAATGGAAGTCCTCAATTCACTGGTTTGTCTCTACACAAACTGGATGGATGCTGGAGAATGAATGGCGAATGCAATGAGCTCAAACAAGTTAATAGTCCTGATACAGCTGCATGGCCACATGTAGCATCTTTGTTAGAGCAGACCATTGTGGTCTTAGGCACAGGGTATGAAGGTACTGGTTTAGCAAGAGTGTTCTATTTTAATCTGACCAAAAAATATCAGGAAAAATTTGCATTCACACAAGACAGGCAATAATATTCATTTTCAGTTTTGTTTAGAGATATGTTGACTCTCTTAATATCTGTTATAAAAAGATCTGAAGAGACCTGGACCATCTGGGCATTCTGCAGAATATTACATTGATCCATTTACCTTAACATCATTGAGAAGGATGTCAAGAGGTGTCTAGTACATTAGAGGATTTGGTAAGGCACATACACCTTGGAAAGTGGAAGATAAAGCCCTGTTAAAATTCAGGAACATGCCACATCAAAAAGTCATCAGTGGTTGACTAGTGAGCCCCCCAGTTCCTAGTACAAGATAAAGTATTGTATCATACATTACCTATCTCAGTAAAGGAAATGAGAAACATGCTAAGCCACTTTATGTTCTGGAGGCAACACATTCTACATTTAGAAATATTGCTCTGGCTTGTGCAATGAACAGCATGGAAGTCTCACAGCTCTGAGTGGGTGTGGAGCAGGAAAGAGCTCTGCAGCACATATGGGCTGCAGTGTAAGCAACTCAACTGCTTTGGACATATAACCTGGCAGACTCTAAGGTGTTAGAGGTATCAGTGGGCAAAATCAGAATGTAAACCCCAGGGCTCTGGAGCAATGATGTGTCACCTGCGGAGTAAAATTATATACCTTTAAGAGTTTCTAGAATGTTCCTGGGCTTAGTTGAGAATGACTGGTTCATAATGAGGCATCAAATTATTTGGAACTAACAATTATAAACTAGAGTTTTTCAGACACAATAAGAGTGAAGTCAGTCTTGCCCCACACCATCCATTGAAAGATGGAAGTGGCACATCTGAGATTAAGTCCATACAGAACTTCATTGGTAGGAAGAGGCTGAATGAACAGGCAGCCTAGATGGCCCCAATGTTACCCATCAGAGCCCCTGCCCCAGTTCATATTTATGGGTTCCTGATGACTAGCTGAACAGGAAGTAAAAGCCCAATCATTGTTAACAAATGAATTAAGTCACTATGTAGTTACAAAGCAAAAATAGATTTTCACTGAATTATAGCTGCATCGGCTATATCTTTCATTCATTTGAAAGATAGTGGAGAAAGGAGGTCTTTCCAGTGGGTAGAGCTGCAAGCAATGCATCTGGTTATTCATTTTGTGTGGAAGAAAAAAATAATATATATATATATAATTGTACAGTATATATATAAATATATATATAAATTATATATATATATAATTGCACAGTAGCCAATAGTCAGGACTTGAAGATTGGGAACAAGGGTCTGAGACAGGCATGCGAATGGAACTGTGGAAGTCAGTACAATGTAAGAGGATTGTTGTGTTACACTTAACACTTTTTGGAAAGCATTTAGTACATAAGAAGCACTGAACAAACAAACAAACAAAATGATTTGTCCAGTTGTCATTGGTCACACCAGTATTGGGAAAATTGGCACATGAAAGTGGCCAAAAAAGTGGGAACATTGGCACATGAAAAGTGGCTGCAATGGCTGAGAGTAAGACAACTCATTAGTTAGTGAGATACACTACCACTTCTCACAGCATTTCTAGCTACTGCTGACTTTGAATGTCCAACTTGCCAAAAATGGACACCAACACTGAGCCCCCAGTAGGGTTTTATTTCTTGAGGAGACCAACTGTTTACTTTGAGACAAGTTGACTGCATTGGGCCCCTTCTTTCTTCCAAGGAAAGAGAATGAATGGAGAATGCCATGAGCTATAATTCTTCCAATGACATGCCTATTCAGGATATAAAAGTGTGTCTTTCCTGACCTCTTAGTCACACTCAACAGTGCTGACTACTCTCTGAGAGTTTTCACATTGCTTCACAGAAATGGAAATTCACACAATGTAATATCTGACCAGAGACCCACTTCATAGTCAGGGGGGTTAAGATTGGGTTCTAGAACCTACTGTTCATTTCACATACTACACAACCTAAAAGTAGTTGTCCTTGAATACACTACTGCAGGAACAGCTTAAAGGTAACACTCTTAAAGGATAGGGTGCCTATCAAAATACAGCATATGCATTGAATCAGAGCCCTCTTTAACATATTGGGTCCTTAACAAGATATATACATAGGCCTGAGAACCAAAAGGTAGAGGAAGGAATGGCTTTGGTTAACATCACTCCTCATGACCCACTGCGAGAGTCTGTGATTCCCTAACCTTGCTCTGTAGGTTGGAGGTCCCAGTCCCCAGAGGAAGTTCACTGCTGCCAGGGGAAATAGCAAAGGTCCTGTTAAACTGAAAGCTATAGTTGTTTTGTGACATAAGAGCACTTAGAATGTGTCCAGGGTCCAGCAGGCAAGAAGAGGAGTCACCATGTTGGCAAGAGTTGTTGGCTGTGACCAGAAGAAGAAGATAGACGTAGAGCTATTTTTACACAATGGGGAGGGGAGAAAGGGAGAGCACTATCAAGTCACAATTGACTGAAGTCAAATAGAGTTGGGGCCGAAGATCTTTAACTTTCTCAGAGGGTCCTCAGCATAGGGTTAGAGAGATTATTTATGCTCTAGGGCAGCAGTTCTCAACCTGTGGGCTGTGACCCACAGGAACTGTATTTAAGGGCCATGGCATTAAGAAGGTTGAGAATCATTGCTCTAGGGTGTCCTGCCCTTTCCATAGGGGGAGGGCTGTAATTGGGTCCTCATTATTGACACACAGACATGCTCCATAGCTTAGGAATGCACAGACAAAGACAAGTGTCAGCTCTGCTCTGGACTACTCATGGACTGTACTCTATTTTAAATTATTAAGCTTAGAATTCCAATTGTACGTCTGTTGAGAAACACTGGTATGCTTTATTTGTGGTTCATGTGCAATTCTAATCTGACAGAGTATTGGGCAGAATCCTACTCAGAAATAGAGAATGCATTTGGCTGGGTCCAGGCTTTTAGAAAACTGAACAGCTGAACAACAAAAGAAACTCCAACTTTGGGGATAAAGCTAGGATACTTGGGATTCCATTCCAATAGTTTATGTTTATTGCTGTGTTTCTACAAAAGAAGAACAGCAAAAGTGAAAATCACATTGTCATTTGGTTAATTACTTTTTGAATATTGGAAAATGAGGTTTATTAATGTCAGAACAGAAGGAAGCTCAGTATCTTGAGCATGGTATGGCATGGAATATGTGCTCAGCATTTACTTGTTGAATAAATTGTCATTGTGGTTTGAAAAGGCTTTTTACAAAAAAGCAATAAAACAAAATAACTTTTTATTTAGAAATAATTAAAGACTCACACAAAGTTGCAATAAACAGTACAGAAAATTTTCATGTCTGGATCACCCAGTGGTGACCTCTTACATAACTATAGTTAGACTTTATGGTTTAAAGAATTACGACTCTTAATTCAGGTTTCTGTACAACATTGAACATAAATAAAGGCATGCTATGAAGCCATTAACATATCCTGGGTAAGATTCTAAGTATTTAGAACCATTTTCTTATTTAATCTCATAAAAAACTATGAGATAAAATCCCCATTTTACAGATGAGCAAACTTAGAAAGGTAAGAACATTTTCTTAAGATTTCGTAGTAAGTTAGAGGTAAAGCCAGGCTTTAACCCAGACTGTTGGATATTAGTGGTTTTTACTACCACACTGCCTGTTTTTTATTTGTTTGTTTTTATTTTTGGATATATTTTGTGTCTCTTTTATTCTCTAGGTTAATGTACAGACATGAGCCTCTGTTTTCCTCTCATCTCCTCACCCTCTTTTCTGGATGTCCTTATTTCTCTTTCGGACCCTTCTACATATAGGACCACTCCACCCAAAGAAATAACCTTTACTCCTTTAGATAAATCTTCCCTTTGTTGATTTTCATGTATTTATAGGATAAATTATAAGACCCCCCAGCTTCACATAAAAGCCTTCCAGGATTGGCCTCACCTACTATTATGATTCGAATGGGTCCCCCAGAGTTCAAGTGTTGGAAACTTCCCAATGCAATAGGAAGGCCTAAAGGGAGGTCAAGCCCTTATGACTAGACTAATGCCATAATAAAAAGGGAGTGGGTTCACTCTCTTTTACTCTTGCCTTCCCACCTCCTACTGTGTAAAGATCCAGGTAGTATAAGACAACTATTTCTTGTCAAGGTTCCTCTTGGAATTTCAATGTTCAATCTGGTATTTTTCATACATCTGTACTTCCGGATACACATCCCCTCTGCTTTGAATAGCTTCCTTTCATTTTTCAGCCTATGGAATTTTTATTTATCATTCCATGTCTAGCTAATATGTTTCCTTCTCCATAAGCTTTTCTTTATCATTTACATGGTATAGTCCACAACAAAAGGGTACGTGACTCTCCCAGTCTTATTCCTGTCTGTCTGTCTCTGCCATTTTGTTTCTCTACAGACAACAACAAGAAGCATTGGCAAGCATGTGAGAAAAAAATCCCACGACTGTTTTGGGTTTTAAGAGAAGTTCTTATTGAGAAGATCAGAGTTGTATAGTCCTTGAGAGGACTATGACTTATCAAGTAGAAATGTAATGAAGGTTTTTCTGTCAAAATGGATTGGATGAATGAATAGAACCGGACCTCAATGAGTTACTTGGATATTCTCCATTGACTTATTCATTGCTTAATCTAAAAAAATCATCGTATTTTTTTCTAAGTGGCTATATCAACAATAATAATCTATTTTGGTAAAATATATTTCCCCGCCTGGGGCTTAGTCTCAAGCCTATTTCTGGGAGTAGATTGTCAGTGGAACTGTGCCACAGTTTTGTTAGTTGCTATTAAGCAAATGAACCCAATCTGATCTGTAAAAAGCTATTTAGTTACCTAAGTAATTGAGTACATTGCAAATAAGCTGCTCCCAAATGATAATTAACAGACCTTGGGAACAAAGTGTACACTTTAAAGGCTTAATCATGTCCATGTATTATTCTGCTTTTAAAATTTGTTCTGTGGTAGATCCTAGGAAACTGTAATACTCAGAAATGTCAAAGCTGATTCACAGCAGGCTTTATTGTTCCTTTGAGGGTTTCTCGCAAACATAAATGGGGGTTCCCAGTTGGAGCGCAAATACAGGAGGAGCGGAAAGAAGTGAAGAATGAGGCAACATTTGAGCTATTCGATGAGGACTGGTCAGGCAATCAAGGAATGGAGGACATCAATTCTTGACACTGATGACAGCATGAACAAACTATGGAGATGAGACTCTAGGAGGCCTGTGTATATGAAATGACATCACTTTGTTCTTGCTGAAGCCTAAGCAGGAGCTAGGAAGTAGCAAGAATTGGGGATGAAGAGATAATAAAAATGTACACTCTTCAGGGCCTTGTGTCAATGAAGAGGTTGCACTTTTCTACTATGAGATATTATTGCATATTTATGTCTTCAAACATGTATTTTAAGTAGATTTCTTTAGTTTCCATGGAGAGGATAAATTTGGTAGGTCCACTATGGGAATTGCCATTTAAACTAGTTAGGAAACTAGGTCCAATACTGGAATTGCTATTTATACTGGTTAGGGAATTGTGCATAAATTCAAGAAAGAACTGATCATTACCTAGTAAATATCAAGTAGGGAGGTAATAACAGTAGGGAGGTAGAGAGGATACATAAGTAAGTGTTAGGTTGACATTAAAAAAATAGATAAAAAGCCAATAGTGAGGACAAAATGAAATCATAACAGTCTTATTAATTCAGCCAAAAATAGAAAACAAAAGTAACAAAAAGATAGATGTAATAAAAAGAAGCAACAAACAAGATGATGAAGTTCAATCCAAACATATCAATAATAGCATCACATGTAAATTGTCTGAAATGCCCATTAAAATAGAAACTTAACTTATCATCTCAGTGAGCTTATTCTCCTCTATTATCAGATCCAGTAATGGCACCACTTTCCATCAGGGACACTCAAGCCAGAAATCCATGATACACTGCAGAGTCTTCCCTCTATCTTTCTTTCAAAACCTCTTAATATTGGGTCACCGTATCCTCCTGATTTTACCTTATCAAGTGATCTGAGACCTGCATCTTCTCTATATTCCTGCTGCCATTTGGCAAACATTAGATATTGATGGTCTCTTTCCTGAGCTTCTGCCCAGTTTCCTAACCAGTTTAAATGGTGATTCCAGTGTTTCCCCTACCAAATTGATCTCCCTGTAGCAATTAAACACTGAATATTAGATGTTTTATATACTATTACACAAATTCTAAAATAGTATGAGGACTGACACATTCAAATCCCTCAGAAACTTTGTGCTGCTGTCAGACATTTAAATTTTAAAGGTGCTATAAACTCCATTGGTACAATTTTGCTTTAAATAGTTAATTAACTTTTGCAGTTTAAGAAAGTAAATGTAAAGAGTTTAAAAAATTTTAGAAACTAAGAAAAATATATTCTTTAATATTAATATTTATTTTTTACTTTCTTCAGAGGGCTACATAACTTTGTGTGGATCAAATTTCTCATCTGGTGTTATATTCCTTCTGTCAGTATTCATTACCAGGTCTACACATTTAAATGAATCTTAATAGTCTTTATTTTACCTTCATTTTTAACAAATATTTTTTCTAGATGTAGAATTCTGGGTGACAGTTATCCCCCAATTGGTTCTAAAGAGGTTGTTTGATCTCCGGGCTTGAATTACTTCTGTCAAGAAGTCTGTTGCAATCCTTATCTTTACTTTGTATTTATTTATTTAATTGTATTTTCTAATTGACAAATACTGATTGCACAAATGGGGTACACAGTGATGTTTCAGTATATATCACATATAGCGATCAGATCTGGGTACTGGCATATCGCCTTCAAGCCAAACATTTATCATTTCTTTGTGTTAGAAACATTCAAAATCCTCCTTCTAGCTATGTGAAACCATATGTCATTGTTAAATATGATCATCCTACAGTGGTGTGGAATTTACTCATCCTCTCTAACTATAATTTTGTGTCTTTTTTAACAACTTCTTTGTATTTAATATGCTTATGTCTTTTTCTCCTGGTTGCCTTCAAGGTTTCTCTTTATCTTTTTTGCAGCAATTTGAATAAACTATATATAGTTTTTCTAAGAAAAAAGTAACATACTTTAAGATATTTAAGAATTTGGGAATTTAGGTTCAATGTTTTTCATCTTTTTTTTTTTTTTTATAATTCTGGCTATTATTCAAATATTTTTTTGGTCCACTCTCTTCTCCTTCTGTGAATTCAATTATACATGTGTTAGACCATTTGATATAGCAACACAGGTTTTGATTGCCTCCCCCATCTTTTCCTCACTGATATTCACTTTGAGTAATTTTTAGTGATCTATCTTCAAATTACCTAATTCTTCCTTTCTCTGAATACATCAAATGAATTCTGTAAATATTGCTGTGTTTTCCCCCCTCACATTTCCTCTTAAAATTTGCTTATAGTTTTTAATCTTCTGTTGACATTACTCAACTATACATCTAGATTGTCTTTTTTCCCTAGAAACATTGACCTATTAACCATGACTATATATCAGAAAGAATTTTAAAAAGCTTTTATTTGAAATCATTTTAGACTCACATTGAAGTTGCAAAAATAATGCAGAAGTTTCTCATGTACACTTCACACAATCAATATCAGTATAATGATAAAAATCAGGAAATTGATGTTGGTATAAAGCTATTAACTAAACTGCAGAACTTATTTGGATTTTACCAGTTTTTACTAAGACCTTTTATAAGTCCCTGAAATTTGAGTATATCACTAATACCACAGTTAGGATATAGAACTGTTTTGATACTATAAAGAAATTCTCCTGTGTGATCCCTTTATGGTCACATCCTCCACTTTTCCCTATTTCCTAGCAACCACTAATCTGTTATTTATCATTATAGCTTTGTCATTTTAAGAATTTTATATACATGGAATTACATAATTTGTAACCTTTAAAAATTAGCTTTCTAAAAACTCAGCATAATGCCTTTGAAATTCATGTAGGTAATTGTGCATATCATTTCTTAGCTCTTTCTTGCTGCTGAATAGTGTTAAATTATATGCATAATTATAGTCTGTTTCATTTATTGAAAGACATTTGAGTTGTTTTCAGTTTTTAACTATTTCAAACGAGGCTGATATGAATATTCATGTATATATTTTTGTGTGAACATAAACTTTTATTTCTGCAGGATAAATACCCAGGAGTGGAATTATTTTGACACATGTTTAACTTCATAAAAAACTGCCCCCAAATGTTCCAGCATTGCTGCACTACTGTGTATTCTGATTCACAACAATGTATGGGAGATTTTTGTGGTTAAGTTTTCTTTTCATTGTTCTGTTAGGTATGCAGTAGTATTTCATCATGGCTTCATTTTGCATTTTCCTAATGACATTGACATTGAACACCTTTTTATGTGCTTATTTGCCATTTATATATTCTCTTTCATGGAGTTATTTTTTTTAAAGGCTTTTCTTCATTTACGAGAATTACTTTCAAGTGTCCAGTCTTAAACTTCCAACACTACAGTCATTTCTGTCTGGTTATGTTGATTGCTTTGGCTTTTAACAATGGGTTGCATTTTCTTTTTGAGTTTCATACATTTTGATTCAATGCTAGACATTTTGTATAAAACATCACAAAAGACTTATACACATAGTTTTTGTTCCTAGAAATGGGCATGCTTCTTTAAGGCTATTAGGGTAGGGTGACAAATCAATGTACTCAGGAGTTTAGCTAGACTTGGGTTTTGTTGTTGCTATGGTCGTCTTCAATCCCCTCCAGGCTTCAGATTCAACTCTTTAGATGCTCTAAGGGTGGAGGATTTTAAACGCCCACTCTTTCCTTTTAGTTGCATTTGTTTTGCTATAGCAATGCTACTGCATGTTACTCACTGTTTGCTAAGCTGGTAGTTGTTTGTCTTCTCTTTTTTCCTGGCTCATTAATAGTCTTATTTAGGCCTATGTGCCTGGACTTTGGGGATGGGACATTCTCAGTGTTCCAATTCTTCATCCCCATGAGGAGGAAAATCAAATTCCTGCCTTGCATTTGTGATAATTATTGCATATCAGAAAGTTTCATGCCCTTTCCCAGTAGTAGAAAAATTCTAGTGGTGTTTGTATTGCCATTTCCGGCCTCTTCCACAAGAGATGGGTGTTCCTATTGTTTGTTTCTTTCTAGGTTTTTATTGGTGCTTTGGGGAGGCAACAGTGTTTGCTCCCACAATGGCTTCAAGTTTTGGTTGAGAGAAGCATTTAGGCAGGAGGTTAGAGTTTCAAGCCTTTCCTGTAGGTGTGGTCATCCTAAACCCTCTTGTATAACTACACACTGTCTCTGTCACAACTATACAGCTCCATTATAGTGTGGAAGTAGCCATAGTTGTATTGCAATAAAACTTTGTGAAAATAAGCTTAGGGCTGGATTTGGATTGCAGGCTATAGTCTTCCAGCCATCTGTATATGGAATAAACTCCAGCAGTCCTATTATGACTTGTGGAACCCTCCTGCCTTCCTTTTCAGTCTGATATTTTTCTCATTCTGTTTTAAATTCATACTGTAAAAAGAAACTCTCTCAATTAGCACATTAATATTGACAGCTGGTTAATTGATCAAAATACTAGTTAAAGAAACCAAGCATTCACAGAAACCATCCCCCAAAGTAGTCAAAGTAGATTATGACGTATTGTTAATGAGATTTATTTAGGTTTGGTCTTTTAATAACACTTTATACATTTAATAACATTTTAGTTATGACAATAACTAATATTATATATTATTGAAAAATGGTAAAGGCAAGACCTAGAAATAATGCTATTAATATTTGGACATTTTTCTTATAATCTTTTATTCTGTTTAAATATAATTTTTAAAACATTTGAAATATAGAATTTATAAAATATTAGATGCTGCTTTGTTTACATAGTGTTTTATATAAGCATTTGCCATATGCTATATTTGGATATTGGTCCCTTCCAATTCTCATGTTGAAATTTGATCCCCAGGGTTAGAGGTGGGGCTTAATGGGAGATATTGGGTTAGGGGGGCAGATCCTTCATGAATGGCTTGATGACATCCTTGTGGTAATGACTGAGTTCTTTTTTTTTTAAAATAATTTTATTAAATCATAATTGCTTACATTGGTGCAATCATGGGGCACAATGTGCTTACTTCATATACAAACAGAAATATTTTGATCGTACTGTTAGAGATAGCCTTCATGGCATTTTCTTAATCACTATATGAAGACATTAATATTCTACATTTAATAAGTTTCACAAGTACTCTGCTAAGATGCACCGTAGGTGTGATCACACCAATTGCCCTCCCTCCATTCATCCTCCCCCTCCCCTACCTCCCTTTCCCTTTTCCCTGTATTCTTATGCTATAATTGTGTTTTAGCCTTCATATGAGAGCTATAAATTAGCTTCATATTAGGGCTGAGTACATTGGAATCTTTTTCTTCCATTCTTGAGATACTTTGCTAAGAAGAGTCTGATCTTGGCATCTGCTTCTTGGAAGAACTGAGAGTATAAACAAATACTATATTTATAGCACTTATGTGCATATGAAAGTGGACATAAATTATAAAGATATTTGTCTTACATGTTCACAACTACCCAAAAGCATCCATCATGAGAGAGACATACGGATGCCTTGCCAGTTGACTTTAACCACCCTCCATATTGGCTATCCCAGAACAGGATGGTGGTCAGATGAATGGGATGAGTGCTGTGGGTGGTAAAGGTTTTTTGCTTTCCAAGGCCCACCTAGATAACAATTCAACTAAATGTCCATATTTTCAGCAGTAAAACCATACACTAAGCTCCTGATATAAAGCTATCCCTTCAGTGAACCAGCCAGCCACCTATTTACAGGTCAACTACATCAAGCCCCTGTCTGCTAGGGACCAAGGCACCTCTTCTATTAATAGATTTCTCAAGTCTGGTGGCAAGCCTTACATTTCTACCCCATTTTTAGGTTTTCAGTGTTAAGCAGTACCTTAGGGGGCTGTCCATTTATTTCATAGATAGAGACCAGTGCTCTATTTATGATCTCCATAACACCCTTTGAGTGAAACTTTGGTTTTACATCCAACCTTAATGCTCGTGACAGTAATTACTGCCTTCTGGATTCTGGCAGTTTGTTACCTCCATCTGCCCTCTGTGACTTTGGGGTAGCATCTCCATGGATAGTCATAATCTGGCTCTGTGAATGCCTCTTCTAGCATCAGACCTGGCTTCACCACTGAACTTAATAATACTGATGCCTCTCTTACAAGTTCATTCATGATGGCTTTTGAGTGGTAATTACCATTATAGGTCATTCATGATGAAGATGGTTTGGGGCCCTGGGGTGAGGGTGAGTGTTAGGGCCTGACTTCATGATTCTATGAAGATGGTTGAGATCAAGGCAGCCTGGGGGGTGAAGTGGTTTTGGGCCTCTTGGTTGAGAGCTAGGGTTAGGGCCTGGTCACAAGCAATAATTATGGTCAGGGGTTCTGGGTTATGAAGAGGGTTTAGGGCCCTTGGTTGAAGGATTAGGGTTAGGGTCTGGCCTCAGGTGATAATTACAGTTAGGATAGCCTGCAGGATGCAGAGGGTTTGAGTCCCTGGAAAGAGGCTCAGGCCTGGCTTCATATGATGGCTGGAGTCAGGGAAGCCTGTGGGATGAAGTGAGTTTGTGTTCCTGGGGTGAAGGCGAGACTTAAAAACTGGGATTGGGTAATAATTACCATCAAGGCAACCTGTAGGATGAAGAAGGTTCAAAGCATCTGGGTGAGGGCTCAGGTTAGGGCCTGGCTTTGGGTGATAATTATGCTCAGAGGGCCTGGGAGATGATGAGGGTTTGGTTGTCTATAGTGAGAACTAGGGGTAGAGCCCGGCTTTGGTGCTGATTACGGTCTGGGGCCCTGGAGTGAGGGCGCGGGTTAGGGCCTGGGTTCAGGTAATAATAACCATCGGGGCAGCCTGCAGGATGAAAAGTGTTCAAGGCATTTGGGTGAAGGCTCGGGTTAGGGCCTGGCTTTGTGTAATAATTATGGTCCAGGGGCCTGGAAGGTGATAAGGGTTTGGTTCCCTGTAGTGAGATCTAGGGATAGGGCCTGGCTTCAGGAGATAATTATGCTTTAGGGCCCTGAGGGATGAACACGGTTTAAGGCTCTGGAGGGAGGGCTCGGGGTATACCCCTGCTTCACGTGGTAGTTGGGATCAGAGGGCCTGAGAGATAAAGAGGACTTGAGGCCCTTTGGTGAGCGCCGGCTTAGGGCACCTCTTCAGGTGATAGTTTGAGTTAGGGGCCTGAGGCAGGAAGAGATTTAGCGGTCCTTGGGTGAAGGTGAGGGTTTGGGCCCAGTTTTATGTGATGGTTTAGTAAATGATATGTCCCTCTGGTTTCCCCCCTGGAACACAGTTACCTGAGGGTTATTCTGACTGCACATAATGTATCCATTCCAACACGCATATTTCCTTCTGCTTCTTTATTACTTCTCTGCTATCTGCCAAGGGTTCTTAGACACTTCTACTTCTAAGCTTTAGCAATCGTTATGTCCACACTTCTAAGAGTTTCAGCACAATTGTTCTTGGAAGTCCTTGCCAGAGCATTAAATTCTGTGTCTTGGGAAAATGACCCTAACTTACTGAATTCTTGCTTACCCAGTGTTACCAAGAATTCTCTCAAAATGCAATAACAGAAATATTCTCCTGACTCTTGCTGGTACATATTAGCTAATTTCTTGCAAATTATTTTAAATTTAGTCTCTTTCTCCCCATATCAGGCATAGCACATGCTCCATCCATGTCTTACTAGATTCACCTCTAGCTTTTTGCCTGGCAGTGAGGACAGGATATAGAGGCAGCTCTTGAAGCAGATACAGGGTGCCTCAACTTGGGGTGGCCTCTTCGTCATGTCATAGCAACACAAGTAAGAGTGCTGCTTCTTACTAGGAAAGGGTGGGTCACCTCTGCAAGCCTGGAGGGTTCAGAGGAGCTGCTGAGCCAATCCTCATCTCCATCCAGTTATTGGCATCGTCCCATATTTCAGGGCCCAAGTTATTCCCACCAGGACGTAATAGACTTGCCTGGGCTGTGCCCTTTCATTTCTCTGGAGCTCTGACAGTCAGAGCCTACACCTGCCACTCTGCTGTGCCTGTTTCTCCGCCGTAAGTGATAAAGCCTTGTTTTGTAAGTTCCTTTTGCTTCTCACATATAGCCACCATTTGCATTTTAAAGTCCTCTGGCTTCTCATTTTCCCTTTATATGTCACCAATACAACTTCTCAGTGACCAGCCAATGCCACTATCTTTGTGCGCTTCCCTTTATCCTTATGTTTCTAACTCTTTCATTATTAAATCTGTCACACTGTTCTCCTCCACTGAGTTCCAGGGACTGTATGTGCTTGAATGGTGTCCTTTTCACCTGCCGGGCAGTGGATGAGCCGGTCATCCACTTCGTCTTACCAACTGATTTCTTGACCATTGTGAGATCACTGGAGAAGTAGACAGCAAGATAGAATTAAACCTAAAGGGATTTATTAGGGGAATTTCCTTTGATGGGAAATAGAGAGGGAATCAGAGAAGGCTGGAAGACCTCTTACGTCTCAATGTAGTTCTAATTCTTATGAAGGAGAGTGAGAACAAAATAAAGGTTAGTTGTACGAAGCCTAGCCTAGTCATTGTAATGTGAAGTTCTGCAGACATTCTGCGAGGCTGGTGGGGAGTCCTGAGCCAAGCAATCTGCCAGGAGCCTTGTGTCTCCCAGAATAGAGCAGCATTAGTATTCCGCCTGGCTGAGAGACCTTCCCAGGAAGTATGTCTCCTGCGTAGCTGTACAGATGGACTTCCAGGTGCAGCAGCGGGGGTCCCATCAGTTATACTCTCTGCAGTCTTATAGAGAAGAGGTGTATTTTTAAGATTGCCACTTATTGCTGTTATAAAATTGCTAACCTGCCATTGGCTCAGAGCTTAAGAGAAAGATTGGATCCATCTGTGAAGAAAATAAACCTTTCACACTTTCAGGGACATAGGCAGGGTGTGAGCAAAAAGGAAGTAACATCTTCACAAAGGAAGTAATGGTTCTTTCCAGATCAGTGGGTAAAGGGGCAATAATTTACCAAGTCGTATTGCTGTGCTTAATGGTTGAACTTCCCTTTGTCATCCATGCCTTCTGTACCTCAAAGAGCTCCAGCTTTCTTATGACTCTCAAAGATGTCCTCAGTCACGTGTCCTACGAAGACGGGTCTTCACTAACATCATTTGCTTCTAAGTGGAGGTAATTGCCAGGCCCTGTGAAATATGCCACTGTGCTATGTGCCGGGCATTGTGCTAAGCACTTTACATGTGTCACACTATTTATTCTTTCAGTATCTTTAAGAAGCAGACACTATTGTCACAACACAGAAGGAATGATCTCAAGAGAGAAGTTAAGTGACTGGCAGAAAAAGATTTTCATTCAGGTTCGTGGTATGCACGCCTAACCTCTGCTGTTTAAGATTTTATTCATTTGGTGTTCAGCCTTACCCTGGGGGAAGGGTACAACTCCAACTTGAACTTTGCCTTAGAAATTAAAACAGTGTAAGCTAAACATTAGTACCCTCATATCAATCTGAAATTAAAAAAAAAAATTGTCTCATCAGGTATAACACATTATGAACACATTTTATGTGTTTTTTAATAGTTACCCTTTCAACTTTTCCACCTTGGTCAATGTCTATAGTAATAAATAATGAGGGAATTGCCCATCCCAATATACCTTTTTTCTACTCAAAACACTCAATTATCATAAATCTTCTTCCTGTGATTGTTGGAGTACAGGCCATATTTAACAACTGGATCCTGGGGGGATGAAGGGAATAAAAAAATTAGTCCTGATTTATAGCAATACTAAAAAGGTATCTGATTTTAGGCTACCAACATGATGTCAGTGAATCCAAAGTTCAAAAGAGATGAAGACTGGCACTTCATGATACAGCATTTCAACCATACAAATACAATGAACATAAAGCTTCAAGAACATATAAAGTAGCAAAGTGCAGGAAAATAATTAAAGAGTAATGAGTATTAACTTCATTTTTCATATGTTATTTAATGGTAACACTATACAAATTTAGTTGTTAATACTGACTATTTTAAAAATAAAGCTTGAAAAATTTCTCAAAATGTTATAATTAGTTATTACAAGCTCAGTCCAAAGCATTGTAAGTTATTATAAGCTCAAAGCATTATTGCTTATAATTCTTTTCAATTCTCCCTCTCTGCCTTATGTCTTTTTTTTTTTTGAGACAGAGCCTCAAGCTGTCACCCCGGATAGAGTGCT
Source organism: Arctocebus calabarensis (assembly GCA_963573935.1). Taxonomy (NCBI): domain Eukaryota; kingdom Metazoa; phylum Chordata; class Mammalia; order Primates; family Lorisidae; genus Arctocebus; species Arctocebus calabarensis. The sequence goes on from CAUYON010146546.1 coordinate 18,284, forward strand.
GTGGCATCACAGCTCATGGCAACCTCCAATTCCTGGGCTCAAGTGAGTCTCCTACCTCCGCCTCCCAAGTAGCTGGGACTACAGGCGCCTGCCACAATGCCTGGCTATTTTTTGGTTGCCGCCATCATTGTTGTTTGGCAGGCCTGGGCTGGATTTGAACCCGCCAGCTCAGGTGTACATGGCTGGTGCCTTAGCCCATCGAGCCACAGGCACCAAGTCGCGTCTTCTTATTCTCGAAAGTTTGATGTTTACATTTGCATGGTTGTTATGGACTGAATTATGCCCACTCTCCCAAATGTCTACGTTGAAGTCCCAATACTCAGTATCTTAGAATATGACTATAGGGAGAGGGAGCCTTTAAAAAGATAAATAAGGTAAACTTAAGTCATATACGCATTCCCTGATCCAATATGACTGGTGTCCTTTTTAGAAGAAGGGGAGATACCAGGAATGTGCATACAAGAGAGAAAAGTCCATTTTAGGGCACAGAAAGGAGGAGACCATTGGCAAACAAATGGGAGAGTTCTCAGGAAAAACCTGACCTTCTGGCCCTGGTCTTAGACTTCCAACATCCAGAAAGGTGATAAAATAAATTTTCGTTGTTTAAGCCACCCAGGTATTTTGTTGTGGCTGCCCTAGCAGATTAACAAGAAGAGCAGTAATTTCATCATTTCTCACTTATAACCATGAGTTTGACAATGACTTGAAAGGACATTGAAAAAAATCAGAACCTTTCAAGGATCTTTAGATTACCTCTGAATAGATTACTTGTGAATACTATACAACCTTCTCATATGTGACAAGATAAATTTCCAAAAGATGACCTAAAACCTAAGACTGCAAATAAAAGTACTGGAAATTGCTCCATTTTCCGTCTCACTTTGTTTCTGGCATGACTGAATTTGGAATGCTTTCCCCTCATTATGTTTAAACAACCAGAGGTGTTATAGCTCAGTCTGAGTTTCCCAAAAATGAGCCTTAAGCATCTCTACAATATCCAGGAACTCAGTTTTATTTATTTGAACAAACCTATGTGTTTAACTAACAAAATATTCACTGGATACGTGATTTTCCTTGAAGTCTTTGACTCACTCTCACTCTAGTTATGACTAATTATTTTAATGTCGATGCTTTTTAATTGCCTCTTTTATATAGCCAATGGTTGTAATGTATGAATGTCATTTCTTTTAAAATAAAAAGAGCACCACTAAGACAATAAAAGTTTTGTTTTGTCTTAAATAATGTCTTACAAAATAGAAGAAGTGTTTTTCCTGTCTTATAAAGGTGTTTTATAATGTGATGTACTTTTTAACTAGAACTTCTTTTTGTGAGGTCATAATACAGCCAATACTTGTAATTTCGTCTATTTAAAAAAATATTTTAAATAAGACTGTTTTATGAAATCCAATATCTCTCTTCAACTAGAGGAGAAGGTTAGCATGACCGAAATAATGGAAAATGTGTACAAATTTTATTATCTGACTATTTTAAAGCTGTGAGTAGCATGAGATAATTGGGAAGCAAAATCTTCCAAAAGAGATTTAAAAGTGTGGCTCTAATGAATGGTTTGTACTGATGAATTTTCATTTGCTTCCTCATAGAATTCTATATACAAGTGCATCTTAAGAATGCTTGCTAGGTGGTCTCAGAGGCTGGAGATAAAGAAAAACAGAATAACAGAATCAAAGTCAAATGGGCAGAGGCCTAAATTTCAGGAAGTCATGAAATAGATGCATTTGGATGACCTTCCTTTTTGTCTCTTCCTCTTTAGTTCCTTTTTGCTCACTTTCCTTCCTCAAAAAAATGCTTCTTGCTGACACGTCTCGGTTCACAGACTGTCAGTTTCCACACAGTAGTGCCTGCTTGGAATAAGACTGGGCCACCTTCCGCGCCATGTCTAAATGATACCTCCCACCAGAAATTGTCTCTCCATGAGGTCCAGGCCCTCTCTCAGAACAGTGGCGTTCATCTTATAATGTGTTAATGAGAGTTCTTTTAACTATTTGACATTATCACCTATGAAATAAGATATTGCCTAAACATTAAATTTAAACTGAAATTTGGAAAACCAGCTCCTTATTAGAAAGACTCTTGAGGAATGAAACTTTGCATCAGCCTGATAGATCGAAGAAGTTTTTGGTTTGAGGTTTTTTTGATTTGCTTTGTTTTTTCTGTTTTATGGATCTTTTAAAAATTCTTTCTCTCTATCACAACAATAAGTCCTTTTGAATGCTCATCCTGGTATTTTTGTTATCTCACAATTTTTGTTTCACCTCACAATTAATAATTCATAGTAAAAGAGGGACCAGTCAAGATGGAAATGGCATGTTACTTAGATCTCCCCATAGAGTCAAATGACACTCCATATTCTTTAAGTTTGAATATTAGAAAATACATACATATTTATAGTATTATAGCTTGGTTCATCATTGCACTATGTTAACAGGCAATTACAAAGACTCAATACTAAAACACAACAGAAGTTATTTCTTATTCACCCAGCTTGACGAGAGTGAACTGGAAGGGACTAGGCTACTCAGAGATCAGGCTGATGTATTACACATTCCATACCTGCAGCTTCATCCACGTATGGAACATGTGGTCTTCTTGGTTATAGCAGAAGAACAGACACTGAAATTGAATATGGGCTTTACACCATCTCATCCAAGAAGTCACGTACATTACTATTCCTCAGATCCTGTTGGTCAGAACTAGTCACATGGCCCTGCCTAATCACAGGAGAAAAGTGAAATCCAGGCATGTGTCTGGAAGGACAGAAGAACTGGATGTGGGTGAACAAGGAAACTTTCTATCATATGGAAATGTTCTATCAGTAATTAATCTAATTAGACTCCCTAGTAAAATGATACTATATTGGTAACTTTAAACTACATATAAGCAATTTATAGTACCTAAGAAAAGTGTTACCCACATTAAATCACTTTCTAAATCAAATATCTTTGCAGGGATAAGACACCGGTTTGGGTATTTGCTATTGGAAAATTATACATGTAACATTATTCAGATTCAGTTAAGTAATATATTTATACATGGCTTTAACTTCATAACTTATTATATTGATCAAAGACAAAATTATTTCCAATAACTTCCCTATGCTTTAGGCTTGACTCCAAATTTTATATATATATATATTTCATTTATCTCTTCAAAACTGTGTAAAAACAATTAATACAGATTATGAAGAGCATTCAAAGAAGTAAATTTCCAGAAATGTGTTAAAAAGATTATAGAAATGTGTAGTTCATTTCTTATAATGCCTACCTTAATGGATAATGCATTTGAAAGTACAAGCTTAGCTTTAATTTTTAATTTAGGACTTTTGTTATTTCCTTAACTTCACAGTTACAGTTATTTAAGAAGTCAAGTCAATCAGTGCTTGGCACCTGTAGTTCAGTGGTTAGGGCACCAGCCATGTACACCAGGGCTGGTGGGTTCAAACCTGGCCTGGGTCTGTTAAACAACAGTGACAGCTACAACCAAAACATAGCCAAGCATTTGGCAGGCACCTGTAATCCCAGCTACTTGGGAGGCTGAGACAAGAGAATTGTGTAAGCCCAAGAGTTTGAGGTTTCTGTGAGCAGTAACATCATAGTACTCTAATGAGGGTGACACAGTGAGACTCTGTCTCCAAAAAAAAGTCAATAAGGAAGATACTTAGAAAATCAGTAAAATCCCCCACAGAACATAGAACTCACTGTGAGTGTAGAGTGATAATAAGTCAAAGAGACTGGCGCTGCATCTTCTTCTTTTCTGCCTGGGCAGCAATTTTTTACACTTCTATTATTTATAATAGAAACAAAGTTACCGGAAAAGTCAGGAATGATTACAGGAATTTTAAAGGGCATAATTCTGATCCCCAGAAAAATGACACCCATGATAACTACTTCACATTTTCACTAACTGAGTTTTTATAACACGGAAGTCCAACTAAAGGCACAATACGAGTCTATAGGAATCGGTAGACTGTATTCTTGGCTATCATTACTCACAGGCAACTTGTAATTCCTGTAAGCCCCAACGTTTTTTCTGAATGTTTTCAAACATACCCATGAGAGATTTTTTAAGATAAGCTCTGCAGTGTCAGCTGTGTCCTTCTCCCCTACTTACATTTTATTTCTCAGCATCAAGCTCCCCAGATTTAGCAACTATAACCAACAAAATCATGCAATGACAACCAAAAACCTATACAAATAATACTGTGAAATTGTGGTAATGTCTGGTTATCTGTTGCTGAACAAGATAACCTTTCAAGATAAATAAATTACTTTAGGAAAGCAGGTTAGGCTTTGAAGTTTACATGTACCTCAGGCATGAGGATTGGACATGGCAAGGTGTTTCTTTCTAAATCAATGCTAGTGACCTGCCCAGCTGTCAGACCAGCTTTACGTTGGCCGGTGTTGCACCCTAAGCTACCAGTCCTTGGCACAGGAGTCCCAATATCATCAGTACAGGTACCATGTGGCATAAAAGACCTTTCTAGTGCATGCGTTGGAAATCTGTCAAATATGAAGATCTCTTGAGACCACAATCTTGTTGTCACTAGGATTTCCGTGATACAGAATTTTTTAATATTTTTGTCATTTGCTATTCAAAAGTATTTAGTCAATTCATCAAAGGTCCCCTGGGAAATCAGAATGGCATCAGTGAGGATTCTCCACGGAAAATGTCCAGTTTGGTCATAAATCCATGGAAACTCTGAGACACTTTGCTAAGGCATTTGAATACTTAAGACAGATTAGTATTATAGTTGAAGAACTGACTATTAAATGCAATGTACTTCATCAGAAAGACATCTCCAACAAGAGTATGCACAATTCCTTTTTTTTTTCCTTGCTTGCTTCTATCCCAAAGACCTTTGCCAGACTGATTCGATGCTGCCAAAGCCTACAACAATTAGAATTCTTCTGTAGGTGTCTGATAGTCAGTTTAATATGTCAACATAGCTAAGCTGAAGTCCCATTATTCAGTCAAACATTAGTATTGGTGTTATTAAAAGTATTTTAAGATGTGATTAAACCATAATCAGTTGACTTTAGTAAGAAAGATTATTTTACACAACCTGAGTGGACCTAATTTAATCTGTATTAATAGTAAAGGTAAGGCTTCTCTGAAAAAAGAAGAAATTCCTCTGTGGGCTGTCGTTTCCCTGCCTGATATCACAATGTTCCAGCTGGCCCTTCCTGACAGCCTTCCTTGTGGATTTTAGATTTAACCCCCAATGTCTTAGGATACTTCTCCTGCTTCTATTTCTCTGGTGGAACTCTGGCTAATATGATACAAAGAGCGATATACCCAAGTAACCCCTGAAATGATATTTGAAATAAGTGTTAGACCCCTCAGAACAAACTCACTCTACAAACTGGGTACTGTACACTATTAGAATTTTCTTTTTGTGAACTTTCACAAAACTACTATTAGTAGACCAACTGGCTACATGAAAGAAACAGGATTACGTGCTCCTCTGATTGTGTCACGGTGGCAGCAAACGGGACAATAACAATTTTTTTGAAATTGTCTGGGCATTGTATCACAGCAAATGTTTTTGTTTAAAACCAAAGGACACTGTTGTTTTAGGAATGAGATGCTTTAGAAAACTAGAGTATCTTCCTGTTCTTGAGAGGAGAGTAGTTTGCTAGCTTAATTAGAAAATAAATCAAAGCATCATTAGCTTATTTTAAGGTCTATATATACCACAAGAGAAAACATGTAATCAGATTTAGATTTTTGTATCTATCTTTTTAAAAAGCTATCAGGTTTTCAGGTAGCAATATCATAATATACAATGACATTTTAGATTTTGGACCTAAAACATGCAGATGATCAATTTTAGATGCATTGTATGTGCATGACCGCCTGCCATATTGTTGTCTATGTTGTGCATAAACAACATTAAGGCCCTAGCTTTTCTGATGGGGAAATGTGAAAAATGTGGCTTCCCCATAACAATGTTTCATTTTAATATACTATTATAGCATACCCAAATTTGGCTTTCCCTTATTATTTTTTTCAAGAGGTAAATGAGTTTTTCCCAATGAGTCAAGTGTGCATCTTTGATAAGATAATAGTAAGTATTTTCCTGTCATTTCTTCTTTGAGCTTTAGCCATCAAGGAGTTTAGGATATAATTTAAATTCTAAATATAGTTTCTAAATTCTAATTTCTAAATATATATACACATATTAGCTCAGGTTTCTTTTATAGCCCTTTCTATGGTTTTAAGCATTCTCTTTTTATGTAAATGATCACAAAAACAGAGCCTGGATCAAGTATTGGCTCTCCCATGGTCTATTAGGAAAGTCATTGCAGAAAGGAAGGAGGGAGGAAGTAGAGAGCCACGGGTGGGAATATGAATACTAGGGGACTTCAACGACATCACTGTGGTGGGCTACAGGGCTCAGTTAGGTCAGATTCCTGTAAGAAGTGTACAGCATGGGTGGCACCCGTAGCTTACGGGCATTCCTTTTCTCAGGACCTACTCATACCTTTTATGGTGAGAGAAGGCTAATTGAAAACAAAACAAAAACCTTAGATATTTCCCAAAAAAGCTAAGTAAAGGAGCAGAGAGAGAGAAATTAGGATCTGGCACAGGTTAGAGAGGAGAACACTTTATGTGGTGGTGAAAGGTATACATCTGGACACCCCCCACACACACACACCCCAATCCATACAACAAATAACTTTCAGCCCTCATTAGATGCAAATGAAATATGATACTGTATATGATAGGTACCCAGAGAATAAGAAGGGCATACAGATTAAAATAGCACTAATTATTATTAAGATGAAAATTTATCAGGAAATGCAAATCTATTAAAATGTAATTAAGGAACATCCTTTTATTACCAATATATATTTATAAGAACCCAGGATTCATAAAACACTGCTTATAAATTTTCAGCATGAATCTGAAAGGTGACGAACAACTTTTCTGTGATCACCGAAGATGTACTTACTTTTCAGGATTGGAAATGACACATTAAAAAAGGCAAGTCCATCACCCTGGAGCTTGAATGGAGATGATTAGTGGTCTGAATTCCATGGTCACTTATTAGTATAAGAATGGAAAGATGAGACTCAGACCTTAAGCAGTGATGTTTATGAGAGGATCTTAGGTGTGCCTGGAAAATTTTTTAAAATCATTAATTAAATAATTTTCAAAACAAGTTCAAAGCACAGTAAGTATATTCTTCATTTAAGTGTGCCATGGAAATTTAACTATAGGTTCAAATGTGCCGTGAGATAAAAAAGGTTGAAAAACACTGCCATAGGAGTTTAATTAAGTGGTCCGAGGTAGTGAAGGAAGAGTAAAAAACACCTGTCTTTCAATTCAGACAGAACAAAAAGGTAAAGTCACAGACCCCAGTGAGAAGTCTGAAGTGCTCCTAGCAAACAATATGTAGTCTTTTCATGAGCTGCATGGCAGGATGAGGGAAGAATGTTAGAGCAATGCTTCAGGAAAGGAAAACGATCTTCCCATAAGTAGTATTTCTGCCACAAAATAAGCTTAGCTACTTCCATAAAAAGTGTCAACAACACACATGTTTCCAGTAGGCACATTTCCCTTTAACATATTCTCAGCCCATGGGCTATAAAAATTAATAGGTAGGGCAGTTCCAGATTGTCAGGACATCTGCTAAACGATTTCCCTCAAGCAGGTTCAGGGAAATACAATTAAAGAAAGCATGTGGAACGTTAAAAGCCGTTTTTATGTATTCTTATTATAGTTAACCTTCAACAGCTGTCTAACTAAAGGCCAAACACTGCCAAATTGTGTTCCCCATTTACCCACTGACTAGAATTACAAAATATTAGGATTTGAAGCTGGGTATTTATTGGCAGCATTTCTCCCAATTCAAGGAAATCTCTCTGAAGGAGACAAAAAATAACAGGAAGTATTTCAGTGCTGACTTTAGGTTCAGAAGAGAAATACTTTGTTTGGTGAAGGCCATTGCCAAAATCCTTCTACTCCTGACGGTGTTTTTCCCATGAGCTCACATTGAACTCGGCTACTTCCCAGGAGGAAAATTCTTACTGACTTTGAACTCTGAGGTAAGCAGACTTGCCCCAAAAGGGAGAAGCAGCCTTCCCCCCATAGACATTGTCTCAGTCCATTTTCTGTTGTTTGTTAGAGAATACCTGACCCTGGGTAAATTATGGGAAGTGAAATTTACTGCTTACAATCTAGAGCAGCGGTTCTCAACCTTCCTAATGCCGCGGCCCTTTAAGACAGTTCCTGTGGGTCATGACCCACAGGTTGAGAACTGCTGGTCTAGAGGCTAAGTTCAAGGTCTAGGAGTCTTATCTGGTGAGAGCATTCATGCTGGGGGTGCAGGCGGCTCTACAGAGTCCCAAGGTGCTGCGGAGTATCACAGGGCAAGAAGCCTGAAATGTGTTATTGTGCTAGCTCAACTCTCTCTTCCTTTCTTTATAAATCCATAGTATCACCCCATGATAATTGATTAGCCCCATAGCCTATTAATTCATTAATTCATGAGGGGCTTTGTCCATTATGAGGGCAGTGGTCTTATCACCCAATCACCTCTTAAAGGCCCCACTTCTCAGTACTGACACATGGGGATTAAGTTTCAAAATGAGTTTTGGAGGACATATTTAAATCATAGCAAGCACATTCTACACAACTATAATTTCCAGATAAAGGTCTTCTTTGATCATTTTTTTATAGTGCTTAATCTTAAGGACATAGCACAGTAAGCCTACCAAAAATAATATCAAATCTGAGAGAAGGTATTATGTCATTCTTTTACAACTTCTAGAAACACAGCACTGCATTCCAATGACTTCAAACAAGAAATGTGCCATGTATAGGGAAAATCAGGCAAAACTATTCTGGAAGTCATTTCATCTTTTTTTTCTTAATGATCTTAATTCAAGTATAAATGCAAGACTCACACAATCTCAAGCAAGAAAGTTTAGCAACTATAACAACCAGAGCCCTTCCTGAAAAATTATATTAAGGATGAAATCTGTCTAATCCTAGTGGAAGCTTTTCTGACGAAGACAAATGAATGGCTAACAAACATTTGAAAAAATGCCCATCATCCCTGATCATCAGAGAAATGCAAATCAAAACCATCCTGAGATATCACCTACTCCCAGTGAGAATGGTCCATATCAGAAAGTCTCAAAGCTGCAGATGCTGGCATGGATGTGGAGAGAAGGGAACACTTTTACACTGTTGGTCGGACTGCAAACTAATGCAACCTTTTTGGAAGGAAGTATGGAGAATCCTCAAGGAATTCAAATTAGACCTCCTGTTTGATCCTACAATTCCACTAGGCATCTACACAGAAAAAAAAATCCATTTACCATATGGACACTTGCACTAGAATGTTTATCGCAGCTCAATTTACAATCGCCAAAATGTGGAGACAGCCTAAATGCCCACCACCCCAGGAATGGATTAAGAAGCTACAGTATATGTATACCATGGAATACTATTCAGCAATTAAATAAGATGGAGACCTTACATATTTTTATTAACCTGGATGGAGGTAGAACACATTATTCTTAATAAAGCATCACTAGAATGGAGAAGCAAGAATCCAATGTACTCAATTCTAATATGAAAGCAGTAGATCTAAAACAAGGAGGGTTGAAGAATGAGGGATCAGGGAGAGGGCAGGAGGGAGGCTGATGGGGGCTTACAGTGTATAGCACACCTCTTAGGGTTGGCACAAAATTACAAGAGGGACTTTATCTAACAACCGCAACCCGGTGTAACCAAATTCTTTGTGGCCCCAATGAATCCCCAACAATAATAAATAAATACATAGGCTCGGTGCCTGTGGCTCAACGGGCTAAGGCGCCAGCCACGTACACCTGAGCTGGCGGGTTCGAATCCAGCCCAGGCCCGCCAAACAACGACGGCTGCAACCAAAAAATAGCCGGGCGTTGTGGCGGGCACCTGTAGTCCCAGCTGCTTGGGAGGCAGAGGCAGGAGACTCGCTTGAGCCCAGGAATTGGAGGTTGCTGTGAGCTGTGATGCCACAGCATTCTATCCAGGGTGACAACTTGAGGCACTGTCTCAAAATAAATAAATAAATAAACAAACAAATAAATAAATTCATAAGTAAAAAAGAGATGAATTAAAACACTTAAAATGGATAAGCCTTGAGAAAGAGCTTATGATGATCATTGAACTAATTGAACATAAGACAAATATTAAGTAGTAAAAATTACATTGAAATCTGCAGAAATCTTAAAAGTTTTAAAAATCAATACAATAATATAAGCACAAAATTAAGGCAGGGTACAGTGGCTCATGCCTATAATCCTAGCACTCTGAGAGGCTGAGGTAGGATTCCTTGAGCTCAGGAGTTCAAGACCAAGCTGAGCAAGAACAAAATCCTGTCTCTACTAAAAATAGAAATATTAGCTGGGCATTGCCGCTGGTGCCTGCAATCTCAGCTACTTGGGAAACTAAGGCATGAAGATCACTTGAGTCAAGAGTATGAGGCTGCTGTGAGTTAGGCTGATGCTGGCACTCTAGCCTGGGTGCTTAGAGCAAGATCCTGTCAATGAAATGAAGTGAAGTGAAGTAAAAAAAATAAAAAATAAAATAAAATAAATAAAAATTCAAAAGCCAGGCATAGTGGTTCATGCCTATAAGCCTAGCACTTTGGGAGACTGAGGTGAGTGGTTTGCTTGGGTTCGGAAGTTGGAGTCCAGCCTAAGAGTGAGACCTGTCTCTACTAAAAGTGGAAAAACTAACTGGCATTGTGTCAGATGCCTGAGGTCCCAGCTGCTAGGGACAAATATTTGCTGAAGCAGGAGGATCACTTGAGCCTGAGAGTTTGAGGTTGCTATGAATTATGACACCACAGCACTCTACCAGGGTGATAGAGGGAGACTCTGCCTCCATGATAAAAAAAGCGAGGTACGTGAAAGAAGAGTAGAGAGAATGCACAATCCCTAAGCTCTTTTATATTAGGCAATGAATTATTCATAAAGGCAAAACATAAAATTAAGGGAAAAAACTTGACAATATCATTTTAAATATTTTTCATAATTTTTCCTCCATACTTTGTGTTGAAGAAGCATTGATCTGAAGTTCAGTGTTTCCTACTCTTCAAATTCAGTTTCTCCTCTTTTTCCTTTAGGTTCAAAGACATTAGTAGTTCAAAATGCTATGAAAATTGTACATACAGAATTATCACAATAGTATAAAATCAATCTGTATAGCTGGAATATACTGACTTTGCATATTTGATAAACTTTCTTTCTATATATTAAAACACAGAAAATATTTATAAAGATGTTAACCAAATGCTAATTCTAGCTAGTTTGTGATGTAAGATTTGAAGCCATCTTTTGCATATTCTTCTATGTACTTTTTAGACTTCTTTGAATTTTTCATAAAGAACTCACCTTTTTTAATAAAAATAATAAAGTCAATATTTATAAGGAAAAATGATACTATCCTGATATATGCCAGAAGACTTTCAGGACTATGACCTCATCTTAAAAAAATATTTTAAACTCTGCAACAGATAGCATTCTTGCAATAGAAGAGTCATTTTATTAGTTTCCACCCAAACCAAAAGATGTCAGTGACTAAAAATAACATTTAAGTTGACACTGTTTATGTTTCTGAGATGGTAAATTAAGCTCTTTTAACTAGTACATGATGATTCACACTCGTGATGTTGGGAGTGTAAGTTGGGAGATTTCCTCAATATTTTCTTTTGGGTAGAACCATGAAAAGTGTAGACTATTGAAAGAACTTAAGAATCCTTAAGCCCCATTTTAGGGTAAAGCAAGTCTTAAAGCAGCTAAGAAATTTTTACTGAAAGAATCATGACTAAGGTAACTGAAGAACCAGATGCTATGGCCTGAATGTTTATATCCCCCCAAAATTTGCATGTTAAAAACCTTAGTCCCTAAGGTGAAGATAGTGAGAGGAGGGGCCTTTGCGAGGTGATTGAATTATGGGGGCAGAGCTTTATTACTGAGTTTAGTGTCCTTACAAAAAAGGAGCCAGTTTGCAGCCTTGCCACTTGAGCTAGGTGAGGACACAGACTAAGGCTCCATTGGGAGGACCAGGTCCTCCCTTGACTCAGAATCTTCTGGCTCCTTGGTCTTGGACTCCCAGCCTCTAGATCTGTTGTTTCTAAGCCACCTCGTTTGGGGTATTTTTCTTATAGGAGCAAATAAACTAAGATATGAAAGTAAAACCTATTTTCTGAAATTAGCCTCTCTCTGTCACACTGTTACATTACATATTTGATTTTTTGTATCATAGAGATTAGTGTTTCACCAAATGAAAACACTGTATTATCTAATATATAGAAAAAATTGTTCCTCTTTTTTGGGGGGTTATCTTAAATTCAAACAAGACTTTTAAATATCTTAAAACAAAGTTCATATGAAAAAACTAGATATTTCCTACATGTCAATAGAATTTTTTTTTAATGTGAGAGGGTCTCACTCTGTCACCTAGGCTAATGTGTAGTGGCATCATCACACCTCACCAGAGCCCTGAGCTCCTGAGATCAGTCTTCTTGCCTTAGCCTTCCAAATAGATAGGACTGCAGGCATGTCCACACCTGGCTAAATTTTTTTAAAGATATAGGGTCTTACTATTTTGCCCAGGCTGGTCTTTAATTGCTGGCCTCAAGGGATCCTCCTGCCTCAGTTTCACAAAGTGCCAGAATTATAAACATGAGTTACCATGTCCAGAGTATCAGCAGAATTAGCAGAATTAACATGGCAGTGCTGGTCTGTGATTTTCTTGTTTTTTTTTGTTTGTTTGTTTTTTGCTTTTTTTTTTTAATTTGTGTTTTATATGTTTTTCTAGTATTATATTTATTAGTTTGGAATAAGTTGGGGTAAATATTCTGACTCAAATATCAGAACCTAGGAATCTTAGTCCTTGGCTTTGTGGAAAAATTTATTTTACCAGATAGGATAATGAAGGCCTCCTTTCAGTAAAAGCCATTAGAAATATGAAAAATAATTGGTAAAAAATTAATTTTTCAAGAAGACTGGGCAGTGCACAAAAAATCCTGCAAGCAGCAGTGAGGACCAGCAGGAGAGGAAATGGATCATCACGTTCTGAGACATGAACTCACGCGCCTGAGTCATGCTCCAGGCCTCCCTTGAAGCTGCTCGAGCCACTGTCACCAATTCACTTTTTTCCAGTATGAGCAGGGGAATATTCATCTGTTTCTGTGGTGACAGAAGCTTTCACAATATCCTCTGGCCAAATAATTATGACCACAGACAATGATTTCAGACTCAAACTATTTCAGCAGCAGTAACAATCAGGAAAACAAAATATCAGCCAATTCCCAAATAAACTCATGTGAATGCTTCATATTAGCTCATTATCAAGGGGACTTTATGGGAAACCATATCAAGAATGTTGTGGAGCTTCTTAGGATGCTACTTTTCCTGGCTTGAATCTAAAGAAGAAATGGAATGCCAGGGCAATAGAATTGATAGGCCAGAGAAGAGGGAGAAATGTGAAGACAACCCCAGGATTCTTGAGTCACCCGACCTCCATGCATGTGGGTTCTCTTCCACTTCCATCTGTTTACCTCTCTCCTTCCCTTCCAAATTGGAAAAAAAGAAATGATATATTAGAAAACTACTTCTCAAACTGTTTTCTTCTGCGACATTCGTGGCAGATGACTTTCGCATGTGTAACACTTTCCCATGAGCATATCCATATTTTGGGCAAAAGAAAAAAAAAATCTAGTGGGAAATAAAGCAAATAATGCTCCTGCCAGATCAAGCTCAGATGAAATATACCGCAGTTATGCTGCACTCCCAGTGTATTGGCTGTAATTTCTCTCCCTTTCCCTCCCACTTAAAAAAAAAAGTATAGGAATACAAGTGACTGAAAAGAATGTTAGTAATGAGTATAAATCTGGCCCCACATTAAGTTATATGTCAATGAATTTAGGCTGTATAATTTTATAAATTAATTAAAAACTAATTTTTTTGTAAAGAAAGCAAAAGCTAAGAAAGGGCACTTTATCAGAATTATAGGTATCTAAAAGATATAGCAAAGTCATCAAAAATAACTTACTACTTAAGACATATAACCTACTAGAGGAACAATTTTTTTTTAATTTTTAAAATTTAGTAGTAAACATACCTGTCTACAACATGAGTAAACAGAAACTCCCGCTTGAAACTCTAAGTTAGATTTTGGAAAGATTTTGGCAATATGTATATGAAACTTTTTATTATAAGAATCCTTTGTCCAATGATTCCTTTTCTAAGAATTTGCATTAAAATAAACATGCTGAATTTCTTCACTTACATCATATTTTTTACAAGAGAACAAGTAGCTGTAGCCTAAGAAAAATAGAACTAAAACTCACCTCTGCAAACCTAGATTTAAGTTTCAGTTATATATTATTAAGATCAATTTAAATAGAATTTATGAGGAACTCCTAAATTAAAGAATTTAAACATACTTAAATCTTTGTTGAGTTGTATTTTAAATAAAGGGTGGACATCAAGTTTGTGTACAATTTACTGTGTTAGTTTAACACAATAAATTTAACTAACACAGTAAATTTCACATGAACTCTGCAGGGTGGACATCAAGTTCACACAATTGCACACAAACTTGTTGTCCACCCTATATAATGCAGAAATATGACTGTCAACATACAATGGTTTTCTGCCTACTCCTGAAAAAAAGAACATTAGTCTTGTTTCACAGAAATTTAATTAAAGTGTATTTCTTAAGATTAACAATAAAACAAGTGTGTTTATCTGTGCAGATGAATGCTGGAGTTATGATGAAAATAGCAGAAGGAAGGATCTGCTAGGAAACAGGGCATTATCTGAAAATTAACAGTCCTGAGAATGCTGTTTCCCCAAGCCTGTCTCAGTGTCAGAAGGTTAAATTAATACTAAAAGAAGATTCATAGATGTATTTGAGACTCTGCAAACCCCGAATCAGATTTTGATTGGATCATCCAAAGGGAAGACGCCGGGGCATCATTTGCCAGCTAAGCTGTGGCTCCACTGAACAGATGGCATCGCTGGTTCAGAATCAACTCTCTTGATTTCTAACTGGAGAAGCACTCTGTAAACTCTGTGAACACTTGGCCCGGGGAACAGTCTTTCCTGGAAATATTTTTTAAAAGTATTAAATACAGACACACACTCACAATACTTTGTACTTCAAAAGTTTGGGGAAGCACAGCATGTTGTAATTCCCTTTTTGTGGGTCCCCAGTGTTCACTGGGTTTTTAAAAGTCATGAAAATTCTGGCTGGAAAGAAAAATGGGAAGGTATAACCCAGACCTTCCTAATCTTGCCAGAATCCAAAATTATTTTGGCTCAATATATCTGCTAAACTTCCAGAGAGGAGTGAATCTTATGAGATATTAGCTTGGAAATACTGTTATGGGCATGTAAAACATGGCTGCATAGAACACATTTTGAAATGGCTGCATGTTATGCTTCAAAAAAGGGCCTTGAAATAAATTTCTTCTATTAATGGAATGTATAGTCATAAAATATATGTTTGTGAATTTATTTTGGTTAACTTGTAGCACATAATGTGTCCTACTAGACAGTAAGAAATCAGTAAGAAATGTAGTCTCCTATTTGCTGAATGTCTATTCTGTACTAGGCTCTGTCCCAGGCATTAGAAATACAACATTAAACAAAACTGACAAATTTCTGCCTTTACATGGCCAATCACCAGCTAGTAAGATATCTAAAAGGGTCGATGTTTCAGAAGTTATTGGTCGAGGCCCGAAAAGGGTCCACTGTTTCAGAAGTTATATGACTAAAGATATTTTAAGCACTTGGTAGCAACCTCCATGAGTGAAATAACTTCCAGGTTTTCAAACACATATTGTTGCTTTTGTGGCTGTCTTTGCCCTCCCCTCTTTATTTACCATTATTTTTGAGATTGTGGTAAAATATGTATCACACATAATTTACCATATTAATGATTTTTATGTATACGGTTTAGTAGTGCTAAGTATATTCCCATTGTACACCCACTGTCCAGAACATTTTTCATCTTGTGAAACTAAACTGTATTTTCAAATACTTCCAGGTACTTTACACCAATGAAAAAAAGTAAGATAGGTCTGGAGTAATTTATAAATATGTAACAATGTATGGAAACCAAAAGCATTTTCTATTATCATTATTTCCACTTATCTAACAAGATAAGCAGTGCTGAAGATAATAGTTAATTGAAAATAACAGCTATAATAACTGTTACTTTCAAGAACCTGCTCTCTCCTTAAACATTCCCCTCCATTGTGCTTTCTCTGCAATTCTCTGTTCAAATGAATGATTCGTCGTGACTTATTAACTCTTGCTAGCTAAGCACTAACAGTGCAAGTGGGTCAGAAGAGGCAGGGCAATACATCCAGGATCATTAAGATGTCATTTTACAGCCAAAAACATGATTTAGAAGTGGGATAAGATATCATTTGCCACATCAGTAATTCCAATTTGCTGCTTTTAGAGTTATAGAATCATAAATAAGAAACTGAAGATGCTGATCCTATCTTTGTAAACAACTATTCAAAGCAAACTGCAGAATATTACTCAAAGATGTAGAAAAGTATATACTCTAGCTGTAGCTCGTTGGTTGGGTATAGTCCATAAACTGAACCACTTCCTAATTCTTTTGCCAAAGGCAAAGTAGCTCCACACTTGCACGAGGGCTCTAGGAAGTAATTGCTAATCTAGGATTGTTTACTCCATCCAAATTAGTTTGCTTATTTTTTTTAAGTTAAAATGTAATTCTTTCTCAGCAACCTAATTAGTATACATTTCCAAACTCCTTCTGAGGCAATGATCAAATTCCAACACATAAAGATGAATAAAACATTTGTGCTTAAAGGAAGAGTTTCTCAGTAAACTTAGTTAAAATTAAAGTCTTGCTTTTATTGGTAATTTGCTAAATGAGTTTACTCATGATGTGAACTAACATGCAACCGATACTGATTGGCAAGGTGCTCTAGGTTAGCTACAGCGAGTGTTCATTCTGAATGATAGTGCTGCCTGTTCTGATTGAGCTGCTTCTTACTCATTTGAAATATCACTATTGCTTATAATGTATAACTTCCTGATGTCACTGTTTGCACTTCTATTTAGCCCAATAGTTGGTAGAAGATAATTATTTGCCTGTTTGTTTACTTTTCATTAACAGGAATTCACGGCAGTGAACTTTGTAGTCTTTCCCTTCATCACCATAGCCCATACTCTGCATAGATTTGAAGATGTTGGTGAAATAAAATAAAAATGTAGTTACCTTCCTCAGAAAGTGGAGCCACCTACAAATGGCCAACAAACACATGAAAAAATACTCATTGTCTTTAATCATCAGAGAAATGCAAATCAAAACCACTCTAATGGCTTGGTGCCCATAGCTCAGCAGTTAGGGTGCTAGCCACATACACTGAAGCAGGTGGGTTTGAACCTGGCCCAGGCCTGCTGAAGAACAATGACAACAGCAACAAAAAAAATAGCCAGATGTTGTGGCAGGCGCCTATAGTCTAGCTACTTGGAGGCTGAGGCAAGAGAATCGCTTGAACCCAAGGTTTTGAGGTTGTTGTGAGCTATGACACCATGGCACTCTACCAAAGGTGACATAGTGAGACTCTGTCTCAAAAAAAAAAAAAAAACCAATAAACAATAACATTCTAAGATATCACCTAAACCCAGCAAGATTAGTTCCAAAACACCAGATGCTGATGTGGATGTGGAGAGAAAGGAACACTTTTACATGGCTGGTGGGATTGCAAACTCATACAGCCTTTTTCAAGAGAAATATGGAGCATCCTTAACAATCTAAAAGTAGGCCTTGCACTTGATTCCACAATCCCACTACTACATATCTACCCAGAAGAACAAAACTCATTTTACCACAAAGACATTTGTTCTAGAATATTTATTGTGGCTGAATTTATATTGCCAAGTCATGGAAGCAACCTAAGTGCCCATCAACCCATAGAGGGATCAACAAACTATGGTATATGTATACCAGCGAATATTATTCAGCCATTAAAAAGATGGAGACTTTACATCTTTTACATTTACCTGGATGGAGTTGAAATATGTTCTTCTTAGTAAAGTATCACAAGAATGGAAAAATAAATACTCAATGTACTCCATACTAATATGAAATCAACATATAAATAATTACATTTTCATAAGAACAATAAAACACACTTATAGTCCAGTTAGGGGGTAGAGGGAAGTGGGAGGGGGAAAGGGAAGGACATATGGCAAGAGGAAGGAGGGCATGAGGTGGGATCTCACCTAATGTGCACATTGTGAGGGTGTATAACATGCCCCTGGGTGAGGGGCTATTGTACAAATGGAACTTTACCCTGGAAGTGAGAATAATGTAACCTAAAAATTGTACTCTCATATTAATTTGAATAAAGTTTTAAAAAAAAAAAAAGTGGAATCATCTAGTTCTGTGATTATAGTATTGGGAGACTAAAACGTTCCCCTTGGTTTACTATGTTAAATTTGTTAAAATCCACCCCCAAAATGCCTTATTTCAACTTTCATTAGGTAATCCAACCTTTCACTGGTTGTGAAAGCTCCAGGATTTCAAAGCTCTTATTTCATATTGTTTGAGTTACGCAAATAAAATATTTCTTTTAATGTGACACAGTAGCAACGTTTTTTGTCCTGTCTGAATGATCTTTCCCTGAATTATTTTGTTTTACCAAATTATCTTGAAACAGACAACCACAAACATCTGAAATTTTAGGGATTCAAAAGCTTTATTCTCGTTAAAGTGCTAGAAAGTCACTATATTCCAATTCATTTCCAGTTCCCAGGCTTACTGAATTGCTGACTCATGCTGACTCATGAATAGTTCTTATCCCTGGATGCCTCTTATTTATAACCAGAATCAAATTCTCAAGTAATTTCTTTAAAATAATTTTAAGAAAATAAAGTACAAGGGGAAAAACTGTCTCTGTAGCTTCAATGGGTATATCAAGCTCTTCTTCGTTTACCATAGATATCTCAAGTCAGGCTGAAAATGCCATAAAATATATGATGGCTTAAAGAGGTTAGATAGAGCTTCCTGAACTATCGTAATAAATTTCAAACCTGTGTAGTGAAATGTCTCACATACATTAGTTCATGTAAACCATATAACAGTGGTGTTCTGCGTATAGGAAAAACAGCTTCTGGGGTAAGGCCAAGCTCTAAGTCTCTATTCTTAGGGTCATTCCATAATTACTGCCTCCCTAACCATTTTTTGACATCAGAAACTCCCTGGCAAATGTAGCTATTTACTTCTGTCTAAGTTTGAATTGCCCACATTATGAGATCAACTATGGCCCAAGGCAAAAAACATGCAGATACCTCTTGTCTCTTGTTGAACCAGGAACCAAGTACCTAGTTCAGCCGAGTACCTAGTGTCTGTAGATCGTTCAGGGATTATAACACTGTCTCTTGTTTACAGCCTCTTGTATTCAGATATTTAGTTAAACCACTTTAGCTAATTCCATTGTCTATTTAATTTGCCCTGCTGCCTAAATTACCAATTCCTTTCTAACCCTTGGCAAGAAAACAACCATTGACTGATTTTTTAGGAAACAAAGAAACAGAACAAGAATTTAAAATTTATTTGCACCAATATCTAAAATCTCAGTTGAATTTATCTTTTTCTAACAGGCTCAGTGAAGGAGGAAGATTTGTCATGCTGATGTGTTCTCTGTTGTGCTACCAAAAGATGAAAAATGAAACCAGAACATGAACACATCTGTCAGTTAAACATTATATTTCAGATGTTGTATACCTTAAACCGAAATGTATTGGCCAGAACAGTGGGAAGAGATTAAGTGTCTTAGCAAGGAATTGATGCTCTCTGGTAATATTTACTCATTATCCAGAGTGAACACTTTGAGAGGACTGGTGATCTAATGTTAATTTCTTAGTCCTCATCATTTGTGATGTATCATTAGTATTTGCACAGCTGATCATCTATTCCTGATAATTACAAAGTCTCTTAATGATGTCTCTTTTGCAAGGGCACTAGTTGGTCTAATAAAATTGCATAATAATTGTTCAGAATCTTTTTTTTAAGGCTACTCAAGTGAAGCAGTGGGAGTAGAGAAGGAACAAAGGAATCTGTAACTGGTTGTGACCAATTAGTTATAAATACTCCTGTACTCAGACCAGCCAGTATAGACTCTTGTAAAGAGCTGTAGGTTTAAAGGATGGTTAGGTAAGAGGACAATGACATTGGTCATGGCATCAACAAGATGGTAGAAAAAGGACGCAAGTAAGAATCTGGGTACCTGGGGCTGGGAGCAAAAGGGCTATGGATTAATCTACGCTTCATCTGAAGCCAGGATGATCATGGATAATAAATCAAATACCAGTACCTCCTGCCTATCCATTATTCTAAATCTTCACACAAGGCCTATTAAATGGTTGTATATTTTAATAAAATTGTTTATATCCACAAGGGCCCACAAAAACTATGTCTGCGACCTCACACACCTTATGGTGGCTCTAACGTAAATCCCTCATCAATACATTTTTAAAGGGGCACTTTTTAATGACATTTCTACCAAGAAGAAGCCTTATGGAATACTCTATACCTGTGGTCCCCAACTCTACCAGCCTGTTCCTGTTAGGACTTGAGTCACACAGCAGGAAGCAAGAGGCAGGGAGGCAAGTGATGCTTCATCTGTATTTACAGCCACTCCCCATCTTTTGCATCACTGCCTGAGCTCCACCTTCTGTCAGATCAACTGCAGCATTAGATTCTCATAGGAGCAGGAACCTTGTGATAAACTCTACATGTGAGGGATCTAGGTTTCATGCTCCTTATGAGGATCTAGTATCTCATGATCCTAAGTGAAGCTGAGAAGGTAAGGCTAGTTCTGGGCAGTGGCTGCAAATATAGATTATCATTAGCAGAGAGGTTTGACTGCATACCAGTCCTGACGCCTGGATACCACATCTGTTTTTTCTGCTATTCCTGAACAGCTCTTACATTAGGTATCTACAAGTGTCACTCACCATTTTCTTCAGAACTTCTTCAGCTGTCACCTTCTAGGTGGAACCTTAGATTCATCTTTTTATCAGGCCACCTATTTCCATTCTGTTATCTTTTTACCTCTTAGCACTCTTCATCATTCTACATAGTGGCATGCATCCACTTATTTATTTTCCTTGTCTCCCCACTAGTATATGAGATTCACAAAGGCAAGGATTTGTATCTGCTGATTCATTGCTGCAGCCTAGCTAATGAAGAACATGTTTGTTGAATGGATAACAGAATATGTAATGCATGAATGATGAATTACCAATGGTTGAAATGAAGAGAAACTTTAAGATTTCTCTTTAATTGCACAATCATTTATATCTTTTTACTTATAAAATCCGATACATATTTATTCATTTCCTTTTAAAAGATAAATTAAATGAATAATAAGTCAAAACTAAAGTTAAAAATATTTCAAGTTAATATTTTAGGGAAGGTGATTTGCAGGTTATTCATTTTGTATGTCATGAAAGCACTATCCCTGTTCTTAAACCCTAAAAAAAAAAAAAAAAATTGTTCCAAAACAATTTGTGAATTTGTCTTTGTCTATTTAAGATAATGTCAATGGTTTCTTCCTTCTTTTTCTTCCTCATCTTAAATTAGCCGGCTTTGCGTAGCACATTGACATCCTCAGATGGAAGTCTCTACTCCTTTTAAATTTGCCATATTTAGGTTGATTTTCATTTATTTTACAGTGGCCCAGAAACTCTTTTTCCTAGCTTATGCTTTATTTTGATTGCCAAATCTATAAAATTAGCTTTCTACTTTGATAATCTCTGAATGATGGTTAGTGATATATTCTATGAAGAATATTTATGGAAAACATGCATCATTATGAAATATGTGTAAAGTCTGGCAAACTTTTTCTCATCAGAGGGAAAAAGGTACGAAAAAATCATTTTTGTCATTCTTTCTATTTTGTTCAGATTGCAGTTTCCATGATATTTAAAACAATATATTTCAGAGTGTCTGTTTACACAAAAGGCATTATGTACTTCAAATACAAAATTCGGTTAGTCCTCTTTTTCTCTCACAGCATGGTTAAGATGGATACAAATGAACTTTATGAAACACATTATGACCTTTTTTAAATTTAAGGTTAACATAATAACAAAATCCAATTTCAGACTGATTTTTGAACTCAAGCTTACAAAAAAAGTCTTCAATTGAAAAGTACATTTTATTTCTCTACCTTCCCAGGTGTGCAATTTATTAATGCACATGTAAAAGACTGAAACTGGACTTGTACCTCTCACCACTTATAAAAATTGACTCAAGATGGATAAAAGATTTCAATCTAAGATATAAAACAATAAAAATCCTAGAAGAAAATGTGGGGGAAACACTTGACAATATTGGCCTGGGAAAATATTTTATGAAGAAGACTTCTGTGGCAATTGCAACAACAAAAATAAACAAATTGAACTAAATTAAATTGGAAAGTTTCCTTACCATTAAGGAAACAACAACCAAAGCATACAGTTAAGCTTCCGTTTGGGAAATAATGCGTGCACATTATTAATCAGACAAAAGCTTTATAACTAGGATATACAGAGAACTCAAATTAATCAAAAAAAACGACCCAGCAATCCTCTGTGTTAAATTCCCAAAAATTAGAGATAAAGAATACATCTTAAATGCAACCAGAGAGAAATGATGTGTTACTGGTAGGGAAACAACAATTCCAGTGACAGTAGGAATTGGTACTGAAAAAAAATAAAGAATTGTCAACTGTGAATTGTATGCCAAGTGAATACATGCTTAGGAATGAAGGCAAATAAATACATTTTCAGACAAAGAAAAACTAAATGAAGTTCTCTGGATAAAAAAGGAAATCATCACATATTTTAGAAGCAAAGAAGAAAAGGAACCTTGGAATAAGTTAAAGATAGGGATAAACATAATAGACTATCCTACCCATGATTATTTTCTTAAATTTATTAGATGGTTGAAGCAAAAAACTGTAACACTATCTGATATGAGAATAAATGTATGTAGAAGTAATACTCAAGAAAATTGTGTTTTAAAAGTGAGGGGGAAAATGAATTTACATGAAACCAAGGTTTCTACATGTCAGCTGAGGTAGTAAAATGTTGACATGAACGTACAGAATGTATGCTAAGTTGCATTTGTATATTGGAGTATCTAGAACAACTACTAAGAAAACCATAGAATCTGATGTATTCAAAAACACTATAAATCTATCCATATGGAATTCTAAAAATTTTTACGTAACCCACAGGGTAGTAAGGAAAAGAGGAAACAAAATGACAGACTTATGTTTTAACATCAAAAAAAAAAAAAAGAAGTGGCGATGGTAAACAACCTTTAGTTCCAGTTCTAAAAAGGTTCTAAAAAGGAATGCTTTCAATTATTCTCCGTTCAGCAAGATGTTGGCCATGGGTTTGTCATATGTGGTTTAACTATAAGGTATGACCCATCTATACCTGTTTTGTTAAGTGCTCTTTTCATAAAAGGTGTTGAATTCTGCCAAATGCTTTTTCTGTGTCTATTGAGAGGATCAGATGGTCTTTATTTTTGCTTCTATTTATATGATAAATTACATTTATAGATTTACATATGTCAAACTATCTTTGCATCTCTGGGATACACCTAAAAGTAAAACTCAGTGGAAATCAATCAGGTGGGAGAGGAGACGAAAGGAAGGGTAAATTAACACCTAACAAGTACAATTCATGCTTATCTGGGTGATGGGTACACTTACAAATCTGGCACAAAGCATCAAAAAAAAAAGTAATTAATATAACCAGAATGATTTTACCCTTCTAAAATTTTGAAATTTAAAAAATGGATCACAGATCTAAATAAAAAACACAAAACTGTAAAACTACTAGAAGATAACACATGGGAAAGTCTAGATGAACTTGAATATGGTAATTATAATGCAAAAGATATGATTCATGAAAGAAAATATTAATAAGCTGAACTTCATTAAAATTAAAAATCTTTCTCTAGAAAAGACTCTAAGAAAATGGTAAGAGAAGCCACAGAATGAGAGAAAATATTTCCAAAAGACCCATCTAATAAAGAACTTTTATCCAAAATATGCAAAGAACTTTTAATATTCAACAATTTAAAAATGATATTTTAGAACGTGCAAAAGAACTAAACAAGCATCTCATCAAAGAAGATATGGAGATGACATGTAAGCACATTAAAGGATGTTCAACATCATATACTTTCAAGGAAATGCAAATTGAAATGATACACATATTCAAATGGTCAAAATCCAAAGCACTGACAACATCAAATCTTTACAAGGATGGGGAGCCAGAAGAGCTCATTCATTTCTAGTGGAAATGCAGCTATCTTAGAAAAGAGTTGAACAGTCTCTTATAAAACTAAATATATTTTTACCCTATAATTTAGGAATCATGACCCTTGATATTTACCCAAGTGATTTAAACATTTATGTCCACACTAAAACCTAAAAGCATGTTTTATAGAAACATTAGTTGTACTTGTCAAGACTTGGAAGCAAACAAGATACCCTCAGTAGGTGAATGGATAAACTGTAGTATATGCAATAAACTGAATATTATTCAGCACTAAAAACAAATGAGCTATAAAGACACAGAGTACATTCTATTGGGGAGTTCCTTAAGCTTCTTGGATATGGATTACTACATTTTTACTGTATTTTTCATCAAATTTGATATGTTTTTGCTCATCTGAAAATAATGTCTTCACTTTATCTCTCCCTTTTTTTCTGGCTCACAGCTGGTCTTCTTGGTGGCATCTCACAGGTCCTTTGGGTTCTGTAAAATTTTCTGCAGTCTTTTCTGTATGTCTCAGACTGCTGATTTTCATTGCTATCTTTAAGTTCACCAATCCTTTCTTATACCTTCTTTTTGTGTAGAAGGTTTGCCATCTGGTTTTCCATAGGCACACTATCTGTTAGTTTTATTTGTTGCTTTACCTTGAAGGGCCATACCTCCTTATTTGCCTTGGGAAATGTTTGTGGAAAACTAGACACTTGAATTTACTAATATGGTAATTATGGATATAAGATCCCCCCCACCCCCCCGGCTGACTGCTTCTGTCTTTGTTTTGTTTTTAATTGTTATAGACCATGTCCAGGCTAATGATCAGCCTGAGAAGTAAACTGAACTGAAGGTCTTCTCAGGTCTTTCTCTTTGGGCGTGCACAGTGACTTTCTAAATTCCTTTATGTATGTAGTTGCTTTTGAGTGTCCCAGTCATTAATGTCTCACACACACACACACACACACACACACACACAGAGAACAGGAAAAGAGGAAAAGGGAGGGAGGAAGGACCTGCCCTTTAAGTCCAAAGGATTTTGCTTTAACCAGAGAGGGAGGGGCTTGCAGCAAGGAGGAAGGGGCACAGCAATAGCTGACCACCTCTGCGTCTTCATCTCCCCAGTCAGAAACAGTAGTCAGTGGTCAAAACATAGATCCCCAGTATTTGAAGTACAGGGTCCTTATTTCTTACCTGGCTCCCTTGGGTTGCATGCAAGCTGCTCCAGTAGGAAGCCAAGTTTGCTCATCTTTGCTTCAATCCCTGACTCAGTAGTGACATGCAACTCTGGAAAGATGCTTCAAAACAAAACGGAATACAGCACATCCTCCATCTATAGTCCTGAGGCACTATATTCCTTAAAAGATAAATTAGCCCTTTTCATTTTTTAAAAATAAAATAATGTCTTTTGGGGTTAGTGATTACACTTGTCTAATCTATAACCAGATGCATTCCAATAACCAAACCTTGATGTAATCTTGTTTTCATGCAACTTCTGAGCAAGCTTGCTGCAATTTTGCATATATCTGACACACCTCCTATCAGGCTATAGGCTTTTGTCTGCATTCTTCAGTAAAACTTCTGAATGAAACTAACTTTAATTCTTTAAAAGCTTGATTGTTTTCCTTTAGTTGAGAAACACGTGCATGGCTTCTTGCCACAGTGCTAGAGGTGAGGTAACTTAAATAACTGGAATTTACCACTCATGACTTCCAGTAAAAGTTGCAAGCCTTCGGTAAGCTCCAGAGTTCCAAAGTAGTTACAGCAGACAGATTCTGCAAGTGCAAATGTTGTCTAGGTCAGAGGACAGATTCTTGATGCTTCCTACTCTACCATCATTCCAGAATCCTTCTTCCATTATCATTAGTTTTTTTATCTTTTTAGGACTCAAGCAACTTGGGTAGCTCTTTTAGATGTAATAGTTATCAAATATTCAAAACTGTGGACTACTAGATAATAACAGGTCTCTAAAAATAAATAGATAAATTAACTGATACAAAGAAAAAATCTATGAAGGCATGATAGCAGTAGAATTTGGAAAATAGAAGTCTAAATTTCTGTCCAGTGAGGCCAATATGATTTTGGAGTTCTAGAAATTCTGAGGAGCATCTTGAAAGTATAGTGGAAGAGAGAGTGTTGCAAGCATTTGTTATTGTGACCACAAGACATGAAGTTCATCTAAGACATCTTAAAGCACAGTTTTGCTAAGTCACTACAGAATAAGAATAAGGTTAATTTTAAAATCAAACATGAAATATCTTTAGAGGAAAATATTCATAAGCCTAAACTCTGCTAGTGAAAATAATCATTTCATGAGATGATAATGTCTAGAGGTTTCTTGCCTAGGCGAGCTACCCAGCCTCATTTGCTTCTTATTTTTAAAATACACTGTGAGGTGTCTGTAGGCCATGTGCCTGTCTTCTTTGGAGAAGTTTCTCTTTAAGTCCTTTGCCCACCCTGAGATGGGTTCATTTGTTCTTTTCTTGCTAATACGTTTGGGTTCTCTGTGTATTCTGGTTATTAAATCTTTGTCGGAAGCATAACTTGCAAATATTTTCTCCTATTCTGAGGGCTGTCTGCTTGCTATACTTACTATGTTCTTAGCTAAATTGTGGTACATTTACACCATGGAATATTATGCAGCCTTAAAGAAAGATGGAGACTTTACCTCTTTCATGTTTACATGGATGGAGCTGGAACATATTCTTCTTAGCAAAGTATCTCAAGAATGGAAGAAAAAGTATCCAATGTACTCAGCCCTAAT
>CAUYON010146552.1:0-15629 GCA_963573935.1 Arctocebus calabarensis
GAAATTTGTTTAGTTTTAGGGGATTGAAGGTTGATGATCATCCTCTTCTGGCTTGAAAAGTTTCAGCAGAAAGATCTGAAGTCATTTTAATGTTCTTCCCCTTGTAGGTTATGATTTTCTTACATCTGGCTGCTTGCAGGATTTTCTCCTTCATATTAACTTTGGTGAAGTTAATTACATAGTGTCTAGAAGATGCTTTGTTTGGTTTGAGTTGTGCTGGAGTTCTGAAACTGTCTGCAATCTGAATTTCAGTATCTCTTGCCATGTGTGGAAGTTCTCCTCAATTACCTCTTGAAGTAGAGTATCTGTGCCTTTTGGACCATCCCCTTCTCTTTCAGGGATTTCTAGAAGGCAAATGTTTGCTCTTTTGGAGTGGTCCCATAATTCTCTCAGAGAATGATCCATGTTTACTCTCTACTTCTCTTCCTCTTTGAGCTTTTGGGAGCATTCAAACGCTTTTTTTTCAATGTCAGGGATCTTTTTTTCTCCCTGCTCCATTCTGTTACTGAGGGATTCTATTGTATTTCTCAGATCTTTGAGGGCTTCAAGTTCTTGCTTCAATGCATCAAAATCTTTGTTGATTTAGAATTCATTGAATTCTTGAGACAACTTTTGAAATGCTCCTTGAATTTCTAATTTCATCTTTACCTCCATTCTCTTAATCTTATTTGCAATTCAAACTCTGAATTCGATTTCTGACATCTCAGCCATTCGTTTATGAATGGGATCTTCTGTTATGTCTCCTTTCTGTTGGCCTTCCTCAAGAGAACAAAAAGAGAGGAAGTCAATAACTTAATGGCACATCTTAAGCAGCTGGAAAAAGGAAGAACATTTCAACTCCAAATACAGCAGAAGAAAAGACATAACTAAAATTAGAGCAGAATTAAATGAAATTGAAAACAAAAGAAAAGAATTACTCAAAAGATCATTGAATCAAAAAGTTTTTTTGAAAAATTCAATAAAATTGATAAACCTGTCACTAACCTAACAAAAAATAGAAAATTAAAGTCCATACTATCATCAATCAGAAATGACAAAAGCAAAATAACAACAGACACCTCAGAAGTTGAAAAAAATCCTTAATGAATACTACAAAAACTTTATTCTCAGAAATATGAAAATCTGAAAGAAATTGACCAATACTTGGAAGTACACCAACTTCCTAAACTTAATCAGAAAGAATTGGAAGTGCTGAACAGACCTACATCAGGTACTGAAGTAGAATCAACTACACAAAATCTCCCAAAAAAAGAAGAGTCCGGGACCAGATGGCTTCACATCAGAATTCTACAAAACCTTTAAAGAGGAACTACTACCTATATTACTTAACCTTTTCCAAAACATAGAAAAAGAAAGAATACTCCCAACACATTCTGTAAAGCAAATATTACCCTGATAGTAGTGTAGCATCTTCAGATCTCTCCTTCTGGCTCTGATTCTCCTGCCTCCCTATTATAAAGACCCTTCTGATTACATTAGGATCACCCAGGCAGTCCAGGATGATCTCCCCACCTCAAGATCCTTAAATTAGGCTCAGCACCCATAGCACAGTGGTTATGGTGCCAGCCCCATACACAAAAATTGGTGGGTTTGAATCCAGCCCAGGCAAGCTAACCAGCAATGACAACTGTGACAAAAAAATAGCTGGGCATTGTGGTGGGTGCCTGTAGTCCCAGATACTTGGAAGGCTGAGGCAAGAGAATCACTTGAGCCCAAGAGTTTGAGGTTGTTGTGAGCTGTTACCCACTGGGCAACATAGTGAGACTCTGTCTCAAAAAATAAAAATTCTTAAATGAATTATGTCTACAAAGTGGACATATAACTAAACATAGTCACAGGTCCTTGGGATTAGGACATGGACATCTTTGGGAGACAATTACTCTGCCTGTGACACTCTCAGATTTTCAATAGCCACATGCATTGGATGGTGCCAATTATAGAATATTTCCATCTTCACAGAAAGTTCTATCAAACAGTACAGATCTAGAAGTTAAGAATCTTTGAGGAGTTACATAGCTTCTTTATATCCAGTTTCCTCCTCTGTAAACATAGTAAGACCCAGTGTAGAGTGACAATGAATAAAGGAATTAGGAATAGTGGAAATTCTTGTATCTCACAGCAGAAAAAGAAAACTGCATGACAAGATATAAAAGCCATCTTAACTCCCCATGTGGGCTGCCTACCCTGCACAGGCCCTGATAGTAGCTCAAGTTCAAAGACCATGGTGCCCCAATACGTATCCAAGAAACTGTAGGAGCAGCCAGTGGCTCACATTTCTGAGCCCGAAGTAGAGAGCCCAGATCAGCCTCTTTGTTAGGGATAACACTTGTTAAGAAATCAAATTTTCATGGCAAAAACTATTTCAGAGTCTGTAATAAAAATATAGGCTTTGAAAATAGGAATGAAGCAATCTTCTTAAGAGCCAAATCAAGACCTCCAAATTGAATGCATCACAAGAGTAATAAATAGAGTCCAAATGAAAGAGCAACAGGCTGCCGGCTGAAGGCTTTGTGGGTAGCGGTCTTCCCAGTTCTCTCTGCTCACCCTCTTCCCCAGCATTCATGTACACACTCTTGGTCTCACTATGACAGATGGCTCAAACAGGCCTGGAAAGAGAGCTCGGCACTAAACAGAGCTCAGGCAGTCCTCAGAGCAAAACCTTCATTTGCCTTCTGGAAGAAAAACATTAACAATGTATTTTCTCGTGCAGAAAGCATTCACCTAGCACCTTCTCTATGACAGTAACTGCTGAGCCCTTCCCGGCCCTCCCCTTTCTGACCATCCCCCTACCTCCTCTCTCTGTCTTGCCTCTCCTACCCATCCTGAACTCCAGTCACCCAAATTCCTTCAGCCACATGTTTTTCTTTCTGCCTGAAATGCCCTCTCCTACTTAGTAAGTCTGGCAAACTCCTCCCCAGGCTTCAAACCTTAGCCCCCAATCACCTTCTGTAGAAGGGCTTTCCTGAGCCACACGTCTTCCTCTGCACCCAGCTCCTGCCCTGGCCCCTTCTGCATCTTTCTATTTTTATACCCATGTTGCATTATACAGCGCCTCGCTGTCCTCAGCAGACCAGGAGTTCCTTGACTCTGAGGATGGCGTCTGGAACATTTCCAAGTTCTCGGGACTAAACACAAAGCCTGGCACATGGTGAGTGCTCATTAAATGTGCACTGATAAATGGGGAATACAAGGTTACGATGTAGTTCCAATCTGGTAGAAGAGAAATGAGCCATACAAAAGTACACATAACATAAGGCAAACTCAGAGTGAAGATGAAAGAGTTACCTCTAGCACTAAGGGATTTCAGAGGGTGAGAGTAGGAAAGGTTGACACTGCAGGGCTTCTTCCTCCTTCTGCCTTGACATTGTTTTTCCTCTCCTGTTTTTTCTGTTCAGGGAAGGCAGAAAAAGTCAGCAGTTAAAAGCTGACCCTGCAGAAGTGAAAGTTGTAAGTGGTGTCGCCCAGAGATGAGGCTGCAGTGGAGATGTTCAGGCCAGGTCATTGAAAGGGGAGGGTGACCTGCCTGGGCAGTGGAAAGGTGGCATCTGTGCCTGGGGGTCAGTTACAGACTTCTTTTATATGGGGCTGGAGTGGGTGGGCAAATTCCCTCAGTTGCCGGAAAAATTAGGGTCTTTTGGCGTGAACATCTGTTGGGGTTGGAGGTAGCTAGATCCTTTGTGTTTTTGTCTTAGGAGGAGAGGAGGAGAAGAAAGGGTTCATGTGTGGCTGAATTAGGCCCCTCAACTTTCCTGAGTCTGGTTAAAAGGGGTAATGGGGACAATGGTCTGTCTTTTTGAAACTGCTTCTGGCTGGATAAAGTCATAGTTGTTCTCAGTGAGATGAGTCAGGTGTTGGTAGGGCTGCATAGGCTTGGGGTACACAGGGAGAGGGTTTGAGGAGTAGTAGAAATTGGGTAACAAATGCAGCTGATATCTTTTTACTCTGTCTTGAATAAATGAGGACAGGAATTGGATGACAGAAGGGGCAATGTTTAATAACAGGAGGGGTAAGATCTGTCCCCACGAGCTATCAAACCAAGGTATCTCATTTTGGGATCACAGATGCATAGCTTGTTCCCAGAGCTGGGGCTGCCCTCTCTGACCAGGCTAGACTTGTTAGTATAGAGAAAGTGCAAAGACCCCTTCCCCTGCTACGAGTAGATCCACGCCTATATGATTTTGGAGAAGTATTGTTGCTAGAAGGACATACCTGATCCTGTGTGAGACCTCAGAGACTTCCTGGAGGCTTCTGGCCACCTCAGTGGACATTGGTCAGAACTGGCGAGTAGCAATCCTGAGGCCAGTGGTCCTGGTGGAAACTCCTGCCGTGATGCCTAGCCCCACTAGGAAAAGGACTAATTGGATGGCACACTTAGCTCTAAGTAAAGTGTGAAGCAGGATTGAAAGCTGCTTGGTGCCAGGCAAGAGGGATATATCAGGGGAGAGCAAGACCAGAGTGCAGGGACTGGTCCGGTTTCGGGGGAAGCATGGATAGGTAGAGGTTCTGTGTAGGAAAAGAAGACTCCAGTGTCGGTGGAGAAGTGGAAGGAAAGGAGCTCCAGCACATCTTCCAGAGGCCCTTTCGGGATACCAAATGGAAAGATTCCTGCTGGAGTTGCTCCAGTGAGAGGTTGTATGGGGAGGGGGAGGGGGAGGGTAACAGAGTGAAAGGAGGGGGAAGAAGTGAAACTTGGTCCAGGTGTGATTGTCAATGGTCTGGGGATAAGGGGAAAGAGGCCCGAGTTTCCTCAGAGTTTTTAATCCATGGAAGAAGTAAAGACCAGATGAAAGGCCTCCCCTGACAGAGAAGGGAGTTCCAGTTTGGAGTGTAAGGACCAGTGAGAGTGGGGGAGAGCTATGGAAGCCTGGCTGGGTGAAGCCTGGGAGAGCTCCACATAGGTTGAAAGGGATGGGGTGATGGTGAGAGTGACCCCACATACTAATGTCAGGCTGAGAGTTCCTATGGGCTCCCTTGGAGCAAAGCTGTCTGAATGCGGAGATGAGCCTGGGAGGGAAGAGAGATTACCTTGTCTGTGGGCCCATGACAGAGGGTAGGTGTTGTAAGGCTTGGGTGTATACCTGAGTATTGCCTGAGAAGGTAGTTAGCCTGTCTTCTACGAAGGGTGTAAGTGGTGGCCCCCAGAGACGAGGCCACAGGGGAGCGGAGAAGTTTAGATTAGCTTTATTAAAAGGAACAGTGACCTGCCTGGGCAGTGCAAAGATGGTGTCTGTGCCCAGGGGCACTTAGGGACCCCTTTTATATGGGACTGTAGGGGGTAGGCAAATTCCACAGCTTGCTTGGAGGGTTAGGGTCCTTTGGTGCCATCCACTCAGGGGGTAGGCTAGCCAGATTCTTTGTGTGTTTGTCTTAGGAGGATAGGAGGAGAAAGGGAAAGGGTTCATGTGTGGCCACAGTAGGCCCCCCAACAGAGGAGGTGAATTCAAAGCCCTGTAAAGCATCAGATTACTCGTGTATACATCCTGTTGGAGACTCAGATTCCTCGACATAAATGTCTGCCATAAAGACACTGTGGGAATGAGATGAACAGGCATGGCCTACTGTCAGGTTCAGAGCAGGAAGCAGAAACCACACTGGCCAGTAAGAGACCCAAGCTGGGAATCATGTAAGGCCAGGCCCTGGGGAGTTGCACAACACGTGCCCCCCAATGCCACACTCAGGAACACTCCCCAGCTGCGAGCCTGCAGGCCAATGAATTGTCTTTCTTGCACGCAGGTGGGGGAGGCCCAGGGGGAAGTCAGGGCATCTCACCTTTGGAGGGTCTGGGAGTGGAGAGAATGAGGCCCCACAGAGTGGTACCTGAGCCCCATGGATACAAGCCCGTTAGGCAGGGAATGAGTGAGAGAGGCATCCACCCCATGTAATCCAAGCTTAAAGCAACACTAAATACAAATCAGCAAGTCCATCAAGGTTTACTTTTCCATGGATGACCCATTGGATACTGTTATACAATACCAAATTCTTTCTTATAAGATCTGACTGCCCTAAGAACATGCTTGGCCACTAACTGGGCACCTTACTGAGCATTGCCCAGAGACTCCCAGAAAAACATGGGATGAGACTTTAATTGCATCTGCAGGCCCTGTGTCCAGCACGTGAGTAAAGTGAGCAGGGAGATTTGGGCTTATTACAATTGTTAAATATCATAAAAGCCCATGGAGAGGAAGGGGCTAGGAGCCCTCAGATTATATGGCATTTTAGATATAAGCCATGATGGTCTAGAGTTTTTCTGAGACTATGTTTTTCTATCTCATGAATCAAATAAATAGAAACTCAAGAGTCTGAATTGGAATTACCCCTCTAATGTGAAGCTCCCCAGCTGCCCTGGCCAGCTGGTCATCAGCCTTTGACTTGATGTAAGAGGCATTTGGCACAGGGGAAGCAGGAAAGGGTCAAATGGAGCAGTAAACAGCCCACCTTGCTCATGATGCTCACACACCACTCTGCATGTCACATTCAGGCCTGGATTGTAGGGAAAGCCTTCAGGGTGGAGCTACAAGGATGAAGATCCAGTTCCCTTCTTCAGCATGACACAGGGCAATGACACGAAATTCTCCAACAGAAAATCAATCCTTCCTTTCTACTTCCTTCTTTCCCTCCTTTCTTTTTCCTTCTTTCATTCTTTTCCTTCCTTCCCTCTCTCTCTTCTCTTTTCCTTCATTTCGTCCTAACTTCCTTCCTCTAGTCATTTCTTCAACAAATTTATGTTCTGCTATAACCTAGAAATAATCTAGGCCTAGGCAGAGTGTAAGACACAATCTATGCCCTTGGAAATGTGTGATAAGATGTTGGGTAGTGATGAATGATTCAAGGAAGAATAAAGCAAGGCTATACGGGTGGAACAAAGAGCAGGGAGATTCTTTCAGACAAGGGAATCAGGAAAGGCCTCTCTAAAGAGAAGGCATGCCAGGGAGCAGCAGGTGCAAAGGCCCTGAAGCAGGAGAGTTTCTTGCTGGGTTTGAGGAGCAGGAAGGTGGCCACCGTGGTTGGAACCAAGTGAGTGAAAGGAAGGGAATGAGGAATGTCTGGAAGGCAGTAGGATTGGGCCCCATAAGCCCTTATATTCCAAGGCAAGGATTGGGCTTGTATTCCAAGGGAAACCCTGGAGGTATGTGTCACATGTTACTTCTGACGCCACTTGTCAGGGCCCTGGACTGGCCAGGTTTCAGGCCCAGCTTAACTAGGTTCCGGACACGGACCGCTAAGTTACCTTGCTCAGGTTCAGTTTCTCTTAGGTGCCTGAGGGCTATCTACTTTAGCCAGAGAGAGTGAGTCTTAGACAGAATAAAGCAGTCTTCTTAGAAAGATAGATCTTAGTCTTTAGCAGAGCTTGGTAATCTTGAACAGAGAGACGTCATGCTGGCGTTCTGCAGGCAGGAGAGGAGACAGAGTAAGCGAGTCTGTGATAGAATGCGCATGCTCTTTGACTGCCTGCTCCTTAGCTTAATATAAGGCTGATCTCGTGCTTCTCAACACCACAGGTGCAGAGACTGCCAATTTACCACTGACTGCTCTACTGTCTTGAGCTCTCATGCTTGTCAGGAGAGCTAAATCCCTCTCCATGACCTTACCACCCAGGTGTTCCATTATTGAACTATACAGGTATTTCTTAGAACTCTCACTCCTCCTAGCCATAGGTTATACTGGCTGCCACAGGTATGAGCAGGGGAGCGAGATGATCTGACTCTCATTTTTAAGAATCGAGTCTGTATACACACTAAAGTATTTAGGGGAAAGAGTATTCATGTCTATAGCTTCCTTTGAAATGCATCAGAAAATAAGATGGATTGAGGAACAGGTAAAGGAACAAATGGACAGAGAGATCTGTGATAAAAACAAGTACAGTAAATGTTCATGGCTGACGCTAGGGATGGTTTATATGCATGTTCTCCATAAAATTCATTCTCTTCTGTGAAATTTTTCATAATAAAATGTTAAAAGACACTCACTTTGGCTGCTGTGTGAGGACAGAGTGGAGGAAGGCAGGGAGGATGCCGACAAGGGAAGGGCTATTTATTGCTGGAACCCTGACCACAGGTGACACACCCGGCACCAGCGTGGTGGCTAGGGATAAGGGGAACTTGAAATTAATGAGTGGCAGAAATTTTGCATGAAAGGGCGGTCAGGCATCAAAGAAGAAATGGAATCAATTGTGAGCTGGGATGCAGCTCGCCTTGGCTGGAATTCCGCTTCTTCCACCTGCTATGTGGCTTTGAGCAAATCACCTCATCTCCCTGAGCCTTCATTTCCTTGACAGCAAAATGAAGGTAATAAAATTTACCACCCAGTATCTTTTCAATAATACAACTCACATAAATGTTCTAGAATTTTGGTTGGAAATATGGTAGATACATAAATACTAGTTCTGCATGGAAGGCTCTTGAAATTAATTGGGGTGATGTCAATAACCACTTGAAACACAGACTCTGCTACTTTTAAACATCAATATTGTACTTAAATAAGTAAAGAGATATGAAACTGCCATGAAAAGATTGTTTTTATAATAAGAAATAAAATCCCTAATAGTACAAGGAAGGAATAAAAGAAAATAAATGAGGCTCCCCTTTAACCTGTAGGAAAACTTCTGGACATTTTCAAACAAAAAAGGTCCAATGTATAACCTTTAAACCCAGTTTCCAGTAGTTTTGTGGACTGACAATAAAAATAAGTAAAAATAGAAAGAAATCTCAATGCAAAGCTAAAGCAGTCAGAGCCCCAACAGTTTATGATCTCACTAATGACTTTCCCTATGTCTTTAAACTTTTAAATTTTGGCTAAACTCAGTAGTAAAAACTGCCAAAATGCTATAGGCAAGATATTGTTTTGTAAGGTACTGGAAAGTCCTTGTGAGATATCCGGTAAATTGAAATTTCTGTGCCAAACCAGCTGAATCAATTGATTACTCCTCGCAAAAACATTCCCTCTAGTTCTCTTCCTTTCTCTCCTCCTCTCATTCCTTTAACTCTCTGCCTTCCCCCAAGTCCCCTTGGAATTGCCTCACTCTCCTGGAACCTCTGACTCAGCTGTATAAATAACAGGAAAAATAATTAAAGTCAGGAGGTCAGATGCCCCAAATGCCTGTTTGACAATGTCCTCTTTTCCCACCAGGACTTGGCGTCTTGATTTCCTTGTGGGAGCAGATTTTGTGCATCCAAGTCATTCAGGTAGTGAAACAGTGCCACTTTGGGCCTGGTAGGAATCCTGATCCAAATTCCATACCACACGGAGTGCTGTGAGTCAGTGCTGCTAGCCTATCGTGCTGTAATATAGACCAATGAACAGCTGGGAAAATCCAGGCATCCTCTGCAGGGTACTAATTGCCATGCTTGCTCCACCTGGGCAATATAACGTTCAGTGAGTTTCAGTGTATTCAGTGACTGTGACGCTCAATAAAGATAGCAAACATGTGTATAAGATGCCAGATGAAGAAACCGAGGCACAGAAAGGCAAAGTATTGGCTGGCACCTGTCAGCCGGTAAGTGGTAGGGCCGGGATTTGAACACCACTACAGTATAATTCCTGTCTAACCCAAGTCAGTCCTCTTTCCCCCTGCTGTTTGCTCCATGTTAGTTCCCTCAGCATCCCACTGCCGGGCTTTGCAGCTGGGCCAGCGAGGGCACCTGATGACCTGATGACCTGGCTAGATACACCAAGTGGGAAAACAGCTCACCCTGATCAGTCATGTCCTCTGACTTACACAGGTGCTGAACACCTCCTTGCAAAACATAAAAATTAAAAAATCTTTTAATAGAGAGTGGTGCTGTGGCTCAAAGGAGTAGGGTGCTGGCCCCTATGCTGGAGGTGGCAGGTTCAAACCCAGACCTGGCCAAAAACTGCAAAAAAAATTTTTTTAAAACAAAATCTTTTAAAATAACAACAACTTTGAATCCTGCTAGTATTATGGTTTTAAATGTCAATGTCAAAAAAGAATTTAAAACAAAATCTTTTAAAATAACAACAAATTTGAATCCTGCTAGTATTATGGTTTTAAATGTCAATGTCAAAAAAATTTTTTTAAACAAAATCTTTTAAAATAACGAATTTGAATCCTGCTAGTATTATAGTTTTAAATGTCAATAGACACTGACAGACCAATGTGGCCCTGTGGAAGCCGGACTGTGCAGAGACAACAGAATCTCCTGAGGGAAACCTCAGCACAAGGAGGAGTCTGACGTCTGACCTTGCAAACCAGCCCAAGCCCTGGGGCCTTGCACTTAGGTGACAGGTTGTGTATCGTATCCCAGGAGAAAAGAGATGGTCACATGGGTTTCAGTGAGTCTTGCTGTGTCCCCAGGTACCAAAACCAAGGGAGGTGCCAGGTGAGCATGGTGGCTCCTGCCTGTAGTCCTAGCATACTGGGCAGTGGAGGGGGGTGGATTGCTTGTGCTCAGGAGTTCTAGAACAGCCTAAGCAAGAGCAAGACCCCACGTCTACTAAAAATGTGAAAAAAATAGCTGGGAGTGATGACACATGCCTGTAGTTCCAGCTGCTTGGAAGGATCTCTTGAGCCCCAGAGTTTGAGGTTGTTGGGAGCTATGCCACCATGGCGCTCTAGCCTAGGACAACAAAGTAAGACTCTGTCTCGAAATCAAACAAACAAACAAAATTAATCGGTGGGGTGGGAGTGGGGATGAGAGTGGGGGTGGTCACACTTCCAGAAGAGCAACTTGATTCCAAGTGTGGAAGCCAAGCTTTCCAGCACAAGGACTCAGGGTGACCTCCCAGCTTCAGCAGCCCTGCTGTGGGGGATCAGGGAAGACTGGGGATATATCAGGTTTCCTTGACCTTGAGCCTCAGAAAGACCCAAGGCCCAGTTCACCCAACTGTGGCAAAAGCATGGGCATCAGGGCATGGTTCAGCTCAGAGGAGCACCTCTGGGGTACCTACAGAACCATCTGTTTACCAGCCATGGTAGCGAGCAACGGCTGGGACTGGTTCTCAAATCCTTGCAAGCACCCCCGGAGATGTCCCAGAAACAATGGTAGTCAGGGAGGGAAAGTATTCCCAAGGCTAGAATGCTTGCAGATAAGTGGGTGGAGCTTCAAGGCTCAGTTTATTGCAGCCACCTCTAGACTCAACAGCTGAAACCCCAGTAGTCAGAACTTGGACATTTTGAAGCTGGGGCATTCTGACTCTGTATTAAGAGAGTGTCGAAAACATAAATGGCAAAGTGTCCACGTTCCTGGATTAGATCACCAGTCAGTTTCAACTCCATCACTGTCCACATGATACAACATAAAAATGGCATCAAAAACCGTTGTAAACACCTGCTCTTCTCCCTCCCTGGCCACCTACCACAGCTCCAGATTCTGAATGCAATGTGTGTGCCACCAGCTCCAGTGTCCCAACTATGGGGGAGACCCTCTCTTTCCTGGCTGCAGCTGGCAGGCCCTCCTTCTGCCTAGGTCCTCTGCCTTGGAATAAAAGAGGCTAGAATACAAAAGGTCTAGGGCTTCAGCATTTTAGAGCAAACCTTGTGCATTGACCTTACAAATCCCAAACCCTCTGCAACTGGCCAGGGAAGCTGCTAACTCTGGAGGAAACCTGGGTTGACTCTTGTTAGTAACAGGGACTAGACCAGGAGAACAGTTCGTCTTCACATGCTCCTTTCAACTCACCAAACCCTAGCTCACACAAGGCTCCTTTAAAGGACTTGAGGTAACGCCTCTGCTTTACCACAGAGCCCAGTGAGCATTGCAGAGCCCACACCATAGATTAGGGACATAGCCACAGGAATTAGAGCTCAGGTCTCCTAGCTGCCATGAATGACTATCTTCATTCCTCTGCTTGTTTCCTCTGGGGTTCAGTTAACAAGCTTGAACCAGGCCTAGGGAGATCACCAGGTGAAAGGATGCTTCCTTCCTTGCATGCCAGGAAGAGGGAGCCTATAAAACAGTGTAGAATCCATAAACCTGGCAATCTGCAGATCTTACCCATGTAGGAACCCTGAGGCAGGGGTGAAATCACTTTGTTTGGGTCCCTTGATTCTTCAGTTCAGCATTGGCATCAATCATTGACCTATTTCTTTAAGCATTTGTGTCCCACGCTCAATGAAATTATTCTTAAAGTCTAGGGTATCCTGGAACGTACTATGTTGTGATGAGTCACTAAGATGACACTGTTTTTGAAATCCTTATTAGCAACATCACAAATGATGTGCTAATCTAGTATTAATCATTATTGACTTATTTACCAGCTGAAGTAAATTAAGATCAGCTTATATCATATTATGATAAATTCTAAACAACTCGCAGTTAAACTCTATCCCTTGCCAAGCTCCAGTAACTCTAGTAAAATATCAGACCCCAATATTTACTAACATTGAACCACCCACGGTTGCCAACACTCTTCCACAAGGGAAAACCATCCTTCCAAGAAACCCGAAACTATGCACACTTTGACTAGGGGGCCTCCCATATTCAGTAGGAAAATGACAAGGTCAGAAGAGAGCCACATAGATCCCTCTTGCAGTGTAAACTAGCCTGTGCATTTCTCTACCTCTTGCAGACAAGAAAACATCCACAAAGTGAATGCATAGCCTTGCAAATTGTATGAATAGTCATTTGGGCTGTATACATCTTTTTTTCCTGTAATTCCCCTGAAGTCCAAATTATACTTTTTTTTTTTACCTTGACCTTGAACTTCTCTCCAGAGGGCAGCCAGAAACCTTCAGTGTGCTACCCTTAGATAAAAGATGAATGAATTGGCACATTCCTCCAGACTCTCTTCTCTGATGTGACATATTACCACCTCACTTTAAAGAGTCAAGGCTCCTAGCACCTGCAGGGCCAGTATGAAAACCACGCTCCCATAGTTTCTTAGGCATGGCATCTTGGTACGGATTTCAAATTGCTTTCATGGTGAGGCCTTTAGGGGTTAAGTGTGCTGCTGCTTCTGACCAAAGGAGACCCAGGGCTTTGAAGTAGACTTCCTATAAGGGGGAGAAGCCCTAGAGTTCACCATGTCCCTATAACTGAGTTTTCCTGGAGGCATCTCAGTCTATCCCAGACATTTCCTCACAGGCCAGATTGTAGGATCTAACTCAGAATCTTCTGGCATTTGAATTGCAGCCCATCCCTTGGTGCTGAGAGCCGCTATACCTTTGGGCTTTGCCATGTGGCAGAGAGAAAAGATACTGAGTTTCTACCATGAATCATGTACATGCTCCTCAAGTCTCTATCTCTAAATTCTAGTCATCATCATCATCCTTAAAAATTATCTATCATGTGACCATGCATTAGAAAGGCCAGGCACCTCACCATAGCTCTGACATTGACTTTAATATGTTTTTTTCAATGAAACTAATTTGATTTTCCTTAAAGGACTAAAAGTCTCTCTTAAGGATAGATTTTAAAAATTCCTATCTTAACCATCTGTAACAGCTGTGTTGCTTAGCCCATAGTTGATTTCCTAGGTTTTTTTGTGTTTCTAGACACGTGGTTTGGTGAAAACATCTTCTTATGTTCCCTGTAAAATTACCTAATCATTGAAAGATCCATTTGTACCTTCTTTGACAAATATGTTTCGGGTATGAGAGATTTGTAATTTTACTATAGGTCCAAAAGCCTGATACTCCTTCCTGACACTTCATTATTACCTTTGGTGAAACATATATTTTTTTTTTATAATATTGGAGGGATAATAATACTGACCTCTAATGGAACTTGAAAGAACCCAATGAGATTATGTACAATACCACCTACCAAAAAGCCTTGGGCACATAGTAGGTACTCCTAATACTTCGTGTAACAGGAGCATAGCACCTAGTCACTCTCAATTTCTACCAAATCACCTGAAAATGTAGGAGAAGATAAAAACTGACAGTCCTATCAAAAACTAAGTGTGACAGTGGCTGACCAACATGAATAAAGATAGCAGGATTTGGAATGACAAGTGTGCACACCCACGGGGATATATGTAGTAACAAGACCCAAAAGGACAAAAATATGAACTCAAGGAAAACACATTCCACACATTTGATGAGAAACACTGAGTCTGGCTAAACATGCCCATGATTAAGGATGAGTAAATTTTAAAATATACCATGAAAGAAATATTTGAGACTAAGATAAAGGAAACATTTGTATTGAATGCTAGGAGGAAGAGTGTACCCCTGAAAGGAATCTTTCAAGAGGATATTTTTAATGAGAGGTTGACCTCCTCAACTGGATGAAGAAAAGAGGATCCATCCATACAAAATAGGAAAATGAGTAAAAAAAAAAAAGGAAGCTGAACTAAAAAGACAACAAGATGAGAACTAAAAAGGGCAATGAGAAAGGTAATAGAAGAAAGAATGGAAACCAGAAATGCAACAAAGGAATTAAAATCCTCATTGCTGGCAGCGGAGAGTAGAGGCTGCAAAGAAACAGAACCAATAAATGAAGGGTGAACTTGAAAAAGTACCCGCAGAACACAGAGGTATAAATACAGAGGACAGACCGTGAATAAACAACACTATAGGTGTCTTTGAGGTAGATAACATTCCAGCATGACTGCCAAGGATGCAATTTTCAAAGATTTTCCTTCCCTGAGAAAAAAGGAAGTTGAACTTCAGAATGAGTCATCATATGCTAGTCTAATATCAATGAAAATAGGTCCACACCTACATATTTGGGGGAAAATATTTTAATTTCGATGATATGCTTTTAAAGGTCCTGCATATAGCGAGGTTACTTACAAAGGAGTAACAATCAGGCTGGCCTCAGATGACAGTGCAATACTGAGGACCAGCACACAAAACTCCCCTGCAAAATTCCAAGGAAGGAGAAGGTGATGTAAGAAGCAGACAAGCCGTCTTTCATGTGGGAAAGCAGCTCAAAGACACTCCAGTTATGAAGCATCCATGCGTCCTTACTGAGTAAGATGATTGAAGACATACATTAACAAAGAGAACAATCAAATTAAAAGTCTTAAATCATTTTCCTTTACTCAGTTTGGGTTTCAGTCTCAGGCAGCCATTTGGATTATGAGTTGTAAGTAGATTCTCCAAACCAGCATGAACTTGACCCTGTTAAAGTTGCTGCCTCTTCCCAATAATAGGAGATGTGTGTCCCACATCCTTTGCTTTGTTCAGAGGGAAACTTGCTGAACTCCATGATCGTGGGTGCCGTTCCATTCCATCACGTGCTAACAATACCAGAACATGCTGCACAGTTGGAACACTTTGTCAGGAGAACTGTTGAAGTAAGTGCTTAAATGTAGCCTTGTGTACCACGATCAGTCAGTGCTTATTGCCCAAGAGCTGGAGGGATTTTGCATCTTTCTGAGTTCTTTGTTTCATTAACTGAATCACTGGGCTTCCACATTGATAAAGATCAGTGGCTGATATCCTCTGCATATCATCTTCCTTCTAGACGTTGTGGATTTCCTTCACTGAGTCTATCTGAAAAATCAAACAGGCAATGTGATCTTGATTATTTCAGAAAGGCATAGAAGAAAAGCTGTCAAGATACCTGTTAATAAATTAGCAGCGAGGGGGGCGGAGCAAGATGGCGGACGAGTAACAGCTTCCTTGCGGCTGGGCACAGTGAGACTGGGGAGAGAGGACTTCAGGCATCTCTGCCAGGCGGGATCTGCCCAGAAACTTCCCTTTGGGGACACAGGGAGACAGC
>CAUYON010146554.1:0-15877 GCA_963573935.1 Arctocebus calabarensis
TAATTTCTTTATTAGGTATATATCCAGAAGACCAAAAATCACATCATAATAAAGATATTTGACCAGAATGTTTATTGTAGCCCAATTCATAATTGCTAAGTCGTGGAAGAAGCCCAAATGCCCATCAACCCACAAATGGATTAATGAATTATGGTACATGTATACCATGGAATACTATGCAGCCTTAAAGAAAGATGGAGACTTTACCTCTTTTGTGTTTACATGGATGGAGCTGGAACATATTCTTCTAAGCAAAGTATCTCAAGAATGGAAGAAAAAGTACCCAATGTACTCAGCCCTAATATGAAGCTAATTTATAGATTTCATATGAAGGCTAAAACCCAATTATAGCACAAAAATACAGGGAAAAGTGGAAGGGAGGGGAGGGGAAGGGGGAGGATGGGTGGAGAGAGGGAAATTGGGATCACACCTATGATGCATCTTAGCAGGGTACTGGTGAAACTTATTAAATGTAGAATATCAATGTCTTCATATAATGATCAAGAAAATGCCATGAAGGCTATCTTTAACAGTACGACCAAAATATTTCAGATTGTATATGAAGTCAGCACATTGTGCCCCGTGATTGCACCAATGTACACAATTATGATTTAATAAAATTATTTTAAAAAGAATGAACTGCACATATATGTAACAATAGGAATGAACCATAAAATCATTATGGTAAGGGAACTAGGCCACTTACAAAAGGCCACACAGAGCATGACTGGACTCAGATGAAAACATCAAGGAAAGGATAATTGCCTGCTATTAGTAGGCAGCAGTTTGGGGAGGATGGTGGGATAGATGAAAGTTACTGATAATAGATATTGACATTCTATGTGTGGGGGG
Source organism: Arctocebus calabarensis (assembly GCA_963573935.1). Taxonomy (NCBI): domain Eukaryota; kingdom Metazoa; phylum Chordata; class Mammalia; order Primates; family Lorisidae; genus Arctocebus; species Arctocebus calabarensis. Next base: position 853 of record CAUYON010146554.1, read on the forward strand.
AGAAGACAAAGTTCTAAAATCAGATTGTGATGAGAGCTGTACAATTGTGTGAGTATACTAAGAAATACAGAATTGTACACTTTCCAAGGGTAAACTACATATTTCGATGAAGTTACTTGACGATGTTTTCCAAAATTTGAGGTGCTCTAAAGGCTCACAGCATAAGAAGTACGGAGGTCATGAGCGAACTTGAGAGACTGTCAACCCTATCTCCATGCTCACACACAGGTTATCATGAACTGACATGGATAGCACATTGCTCCATCCTACTGAAGTTGTCCTTTTAATTTTCCATGAGACATAGTCTGATTCCTTCCCCCTGGGTAGAGTACCCTGATGTCAACTTAGCTAATTGCAATCTCTAATTCCTGCATGAACAGATACTATTGCCTCAGCTTCCTGAGCATATGGGAGTCCAGGTGCTCCCCCACAGTGCCCAGCCACTTTTACCACTTGCTTCTGCCTCTGAGAGTATTAACATTACAGCTGTGAGCCACCATTCCAGACCTCGAAGTTGGAATATTTTTCAAACTATGGTTGGTGGCCAGTGGTCATGTTTCACGCCTGTCAACATAGCACTTTAGGAGGCAAAATCAGTTGGATTGTCTGAGTTTCTGAATTGGAGACCAGCCTGAGCACTAGTGAGATCCCGTCTCTGAAGAATAAAAAATGGCAGATCTTATGCAGGAGCCTGGATACCCAACTGAGGGAGTAGGTTCGCTTAATGACAACACTTGAAGTTGCTGTGAGCTATGATACCAGGGCACTGTACCAAGGGCAACTAAACCATACTCTGTTTCAATACATAAGTATAAAACACCATTGGTGCAGAACTTACTTGTTATTTTTGTGTTTGACCATGCATCTAGAGTTCAAGTTTTTCCCTTAGATTAGATGTCAACTAGAGAAATTATTCTCTCATAGGAAAATTGCTTTCCTAAAATCTCTTATTAATCACACATTTGGATTTTACGTAACTCTGACCCTTTATTATCCTATATTCTTATAGTCACTGGAAATTGCCCACACAGTGAGTTCTTGATTCAAATCAGGCTTTTCTCATGGTCACTAAAAATGCAGAGTATACCCTTCGCCTCCTATTTTGGACTCCTTCAATCAGGGTCACTATTCCCTTCATGCAATCAGTCCAAAGTCATATACCTGTCATCTCTGGAGAACCCCTACCCATCATATCACCATAACTGGCAATATCCTAACAAAACAAATCCAAATCCCTTTGTCCTGAATCATTGTTCACCCACTCCAGTGGGGGGGGTGGCCACAATAAATCTCCTCCTTTATTTATGCCCATATTCCATCTCCCTACTGACCTCTCGTTGTATTTTGGCTCTTGCAAACTGTGCCTAGAAAATTTTCTTTCTCTCTCTTTCTTTTTCTTTCTTTCTTTTCTTTCTTTCTTTCTTTCTTTCTTTCTTTCTTTCTTTCTTTCTTTCTTTCTTTCTTTCTTTCTTTCTTTCTTTCTTTCTTTCTCTCTTCCTCTCTCTCTCTCTCTCTCTCTCTCCCTTCCTTCCTTTCCTCCCTCTCTCCCTCCCTCCTTTCTTTCTTTCTTTCCTTTATTATTTTTAATGAGGCAGACTCCACTATGTTTCTGAAGCTACAATGTCATGGCATCAGCCTATCAAACAGCAATATCCAACTTTTGGGTTGAAGGGTTCCTCATGCCTCATCCTCTGGAATAGATGGAACTAAAGACAAGGGACACAACTCTCGACAACCTTTTCTATTGCAGTAAAAATTGGGTGTGTGATCGGGGCTCAGGTTATCGTGAAGTTGATTAGAATTGTCTTCAACCCGTGGGGCTCAGGGGATCAGCCCACCTTGGCCTCCCAGTGCAACCAAATATTGCATCTATGCATGGAAAAAGTCATTGAGGTCTACTTAAGACACAAACTTGCCAGGGTCTTTGAGGAGTGACCAATCCTCAGGCCCCAGTTACCTATAGGGATTATGTCAGGAACATTTTTCAAATCCGTGGTGGCAGATATCACTACAATTCTGCACAGTTCTCTTTTTTGATGATTATATTTCATTAGTGATTGAGTATTGGACATGTGCCCAACATAACTCTTCTTTCTATGTGACCAAGAGGCCAAAAATTTGGACACATCTGGCTTGGAGGTCAGGAATGTTGGAATTTTCCATATAGGCTGTTATTTCCCATGATAAGAACAAATAACTGCAGGTATGGAGAATGCTACTGGACACATTGTCTAACTAGAATTAGAGAGAGGATGTTCTTTGAGGCACCTACCATCAGAAATAGGCCTATTCTAGAAAACAAGGTAAAATATCTGGAAAAGTAGAAGTCTGAATTGTGTTACATATTTGTCAGGTCTGTGAAATCACTATATGATCTTTGGGCTTGGTTTCATGATCTATAATATCCCAGGGCAGCACTAGGTATAAAAATTACTCTTCCATTTACTAACAAATATGTAATGTGGAAAGAAAGGTTGTTGAATCCCTTGGCCAAATACATAAGCAATCTTTTAGAAGCAGGAATTGAGTGTGGAGAAAAGAACCCCACTCTTTTGTAACAGTTTGAACACAATGATAAACCAAGACAGTCACACCAGATTCTTGGCAGGAATAAGGATAAGCTTAAAGATGGTAACCCAGGTCAATATCCATTGTGATATCATCCATGGAGACCATGTAGTGACTTCATTCTGTAATGTTCTGGGATCCAGGCTTCTGGTCAAAGATAAAAAAGAGGCTCTTTCTGCTCTCTTCAGCTGGTGTCCCTCAACTGTTTGAACCAGGACACTTACCCTCCATCCACAGACAGAGACATGATCTCTCTTTTGTGCCATATTCATTCTTTTGGCAGTAGATATTCCCAGCAATAGGTTGACGCAATAGTTGACATTAATGTGCATCAAGCTGCATCACAGGTACCATTACTTCATGGAGTCACTTAAGTAGGATGCTGTTTGTTTTTAGTTTAGTTTTTTTTTTTTTTTGTCCTTGAGGCAGCATTTCACTTGTCAGACTCAGTAGAGTGCCTTGGCAACACAGGTCAAAGCACACTCCTATTCCTGAGCTTAGGCGATTCTTTTGCCTCGGCCTCCCAAGTAGCTGAGACTAGTGGAGCCCAGCACAACAACTGGCTATAATTTTCTGCAGTATGGCCTGGGCAGGATTCGAACTCACCAGCCTTATTATATGGGGCTGACGGCCTACACAGTGAGCCACACACAATGCCCATTGGACGCTATGTATGACACGTACCTGAAAATATCAATTTGAGACAAGCTTACAAATGTAATATCGCTGTCTACATCCTAAATTTGGTCATAGCTTCACAGGTCTTAATCAAGTCTAGTGTGTTGAACCATCAATGTATTTCCAGTCTTTTTAGATGCTGAAAAACTTTGTTGGTTAGTTTGTTGGTTTGTCTGTCCATGGGAGTAAGTATGGGTGTTTTTCATGTATGGTTTCCATATGTGGTCCTGGCTAGTCTTTTGTGGCATCACCCTAGATCATAGTAATCTCAAACTCCAGAATTCACGCAATCTTCCTGCCTGAGACTCCCATGTGACTAGGACTACAGGTGCCTGTTGCAATATGTAGATAATTTTTTCACGTTTAAATAGAGACAGGATCTGAAACTTTCTCTGTCCATTCTCGGTACCCCCTTGTTCAAGATCTCCACTCGTCTCAGCTTGTCAGAGGGCTAGGATTATAGGTGTGAGCCACCAAGTGTGGTCATTTTCTCTTTCTTTTTTTACCTCCATCCCTAAGTCCTTTCACCTCTCAATCTCTTTATACTTCATGACTCCAATTTTCTCTTTTTCATTCGCTTGTTCTATCCATTCTTTTTCCCCCTTCATTCCTTCCTTCCTCTATCTCTCTCCTCTGAACCTTCAGGGAGACTTCTCTAGCAGCAAATAAACTAACAAACTATACAAGTGATCCATGAATGTGTAGTCTTGAACTCTATACTTAAAATGGGTGAATTGTGGAATGTGTAAATTATATCTGAATAGAGTTGTTGTTTTTTAAATGATGGGCTTCTATATATGTAGAAAATACAGAAAACCTTCACCAAAATATAAACATGGTTGAGCACCATAGATCACATCTATTATCCCAGCAATTTCAGAAGTCAAGACAGAAAGATCACTGGGAGCTAAGGGGTTTCAGAACAGAATGAGCAACAGAGTAAGATGCCACTTGTCCAAGACATAAGTACAATACTCCAAAGCAGTGGTGTCATAGGTCTGTACTCACTGTTTGCTGCTGAGAAGCACAAACTCAGGAGAATCACTTGAGGTTAGCACCTTGCATTGCATTGAGTTATGCTAGTACCAATTTATGCAATTTCTTTTTGTAGAGAAAGAGTCTCACTTTTTTGCCCTCAGTATAGTACCATGGTGTCACACAGCTCACAGACACCTCCAACTCCTGGGCTGAGGTGATTCTCTTTGGTCATCCACTCAAGTAGTGGAGACTACAGTTACCTGCCACAATGCCTGGCTACATTTTTAGTGCAATTTGGCCAGCCCCATATTTGAATCCAGCACCCTAAGTATATGGGGCCAGCTCCCTGCCCACTGAACAGTAGGTGTTTTCCAACCACTTATATTTATTTATCAAAGATGGAAATTCAGTGTCAAATCTACAAGAGATATACTGTATAGATGCAGGAAATGTCTTGTAGCATACAAAATATTTTATACATGTTTCACAAATGGTATTTTTTTACCAGAGTTGCTAGTTTATCTCAATATAGGTAAATCAACTATTTGACCTCACCTACGAAGCATATTGCAAGGGTACAAGTCAAATCTGTCAAATATTGAACACAAATGTCTTAACATTGTGATTAATAAATGAGGTGAAAACTATTTTAAACAGTAGGATGTAAACACTCCAATTTGAATAAATAATCAATACACTGAATCCAACAAAGGCATAAATGTACTAATAATATATGTATATGTGTCTTAATAAAAAAAAAAAAACATGAAAAAACACACTGCATTAATAGAATCAGTAATAAAAACCACATGGTGACCTCCTCAGAAAGAGAAGAGAGTTTTGACAGGAGCAACATATCCTATTGATAAAATCTTTAAAAAATCTTAGATTAGGGGTGGTGCCTGTGGTTCAAGGAATGGGCACTAGCCCCCTACACCTGAGGTGATGGGTTCCAGCCCCGCCCTGGCCAAAAACTGAAAAAAAAAAAATTCTTAGATTAGAAGGGAACATGTTCAGGACTACTAATGGTATTTACTGATGATTTTATACATATAACATGCTATATTCACAAAACAAATATTTTTCAATAATCAAAAGGAATTAAGTGCACATTTATGTTACAATGGAATGAAATTTAAAATCATTATTATAAGGGAACAATTGGGGAGGAGGCATGATGGCCAACTGCATCCAGCATTCCACAGAGGCTCCCATCCAAACGGGGAATTAAAGAACAGAAATTTAGCAAGTAATCTGATGGGTTTGGAACTGAGCCAAGAGAGAATGTTGAAGAGTGCACATCTCCTCTGCAGAGGAGAACTGCAACCCCACGAAAACAAACAATATGTAGAAAATCCATTGCCAAGCATACAGGCGTACCATACCCCATGAGAACGGCTTGTAGTATACTTTCTACAAACAATTGAGTGAAGTTAAGATCTCTTCCTATTTTATCCCATGAGAGAGAACCTCTAAATTCCAGAAATGCTTCTGCTGACAGTACACACTAGTGAGTCATGGTACTCTCTTACCAGGCATAAAGATGAACATAGACTCCACATGCAATTTTGAACTCCGAGCACTCCCCTTCACTCTACTCCAAGGTTTAGAAGCCTGTTGCCTGAGGATTCCAGGCTCTTGGGCATTTTTTTTCCAAAGTTGTGGATGGGCTTGGGGTGTTCCAGGTGTGTGCTCGTTCTTTTGCATGGGTGTGAAGCAAGGACTGTGAAGCCGAGGAGCCATATGGAAGATGGTGAAGCAATTCCATGTGGCACAGTGAAGAACTAGTAGTGGTGGGAACAATAGGGCTCACACCCAAAAGGAAACTTTGGAGAGACACTTCCACCCTATCTTAGCAAACACAGGGAGCCAGAACTCTACTCCTGTGGCAACCACTGGCAGAACAGATATGGGTTGGAAACACAGGCCTCATGAGCAAAAGGGTATGCCTGAGGTGGTACCTATCAGGACTGGGTGCTGTGGGGATGGAGAATAGAATCCACACATGTGCAGGGGAAACATACTCCCAGGGAGGACTGAGTCAGAAATGCTGCTTTTGTGCTACCCCTGGAGTGGATGCAACTGGCTCCAGGGGTAGCATAGCGGAGACAAAAGCAAGTGTGACAGCATCCCCAGCCCCAGAAGGGGGAGAAACTGAGAGCCATTTGTGAGGTCTAACCACGCCTGCCCCAACAGAGTGCAGCAGAGCCTAATGCACCAGCCCAGTGAGAATGGGCACAGTGGCAGCAGCATAGGGTGGGGCTGAATTACAGTTTCTGTGAATTCAAATATAGCCTGGCCCACAGGCAAGTATAGCTTGTTCAGAAATGCCAATTCTGCAAGAATACAAGTGGTGGCCACATCAATCCGGGGTGAAGCTGGAAATGAGTTTAACTCCCCAGCTTCCATTAAGGACTCAACTTTGTCAGGCTTCAGCTGCCCCTGCTGGCTGGTGGCAGAGTACAATTGCCTGGCCAAGGAGATATAGACCTCCCTGTAATTCAGGCAGTTGCCAACCCCTGGAACATCTGCTCATTGGAGGGAACTGGGTCACAAACTTCCTGGGAATCCAGGGACTGGATATGACAGAGGTCTTAAGATAGGGAAAGAGGCATCAACCTTCACAGACTAATTCTTTTGCGGTTTGATTCCTGCTGACTCCACAGAGCACCAGAGCAAGTCAGCAGACACCTTATATCTAGTCACTGGAGACCTTTTAAACTCTCCCTCTTGAGATTGTCTGCTGACTGGGACAACTGATTTGAAACTCTTGACCTGGGTCAATTACATGAGGACCATCCAAGGTGGTACCTTGTTTGTGTAGTTATGATAAGGTTTGACTTTCCTTTTCCAGTTATTGCCAGGGGGGTGGGTGGTCTGTCTTAGTTGCAGATTTTTCTCCACAGCTGACACTTTAAGAAAGAGTTGCCGATTCTCTAGAATTGGACAGAGAGCGGATAAAAACAAGGCAGAACCACTTAGCTCCAACAAACCAAGGAGGACTCAAGTGTCTCAGACCATAGTAAAGTATGGGTCCTTTGCAGATTTGTAGGGGAAGAGCTTCAGTCAGCAGTCCAAGCTCTTGGGCACAGGACTGGTTAATCACTACTCCAGGATCACCAAATGAATTTTCACCTTATCAGCTTATCTAGTCAAATGGTGAAAAATAATCATGGGGTGGAATCAGTGGAAAAACTCCAGCAGCATGAATCATTGGAATATCAACTACCCCAAGGAAAAACAAGGTGGACACACCAGAAAATCCCATTCATAAACAAATAGCTGAAATGTCAGAAAACAAATTCAGAATTTGGATGGCAAATAAGATTAACAGAATGGAGGTAAAGTTGAAATTAGAAATTCAAGGAGCATTCCAAAACTTGTCTCAAGAATTCAATGAATTCAAAGACAAAATCACCAAATATTTTGGCTCGGCACCTGTGGCTCAATTGGCTAAGGCACCAGCCACGTACACATGAGGTGGTGGGTTCGAATCCAGCCTGGGCCTGCCAAACAGCAATGACGTCTGCAAACAAAAAGTGGCCGGGCGTTGCGGCAGGCACCTGTAGTCCCAGCTACTTGGGAGGCAGAGGCAGGAGACTCACTTGAGCCCAGGAATTGGAGGGTGCTGTGAGCTGTGATGCCATAGCACTCTCTCCAGGGTGACAGCTTGAGGCTCTGTCTAAAAAAAAAAAAAAAAAAAAAAAATCACCAAATATTTCGACACATTGAGGTAAGCCCTTGCATCCATCAGAGATCTGAGGTGTACAGTAGAATTCCTCCCTAACACAATGGAGCATGCAGAAGAAAGGATTTCTGACATTGAAGGCAAAGCTTTTGAATGCTTCAAATGCTCAAAGAGTAAGAGAAGTGGTGAGCAAAAACAGATCATTCTCTCAGAAGATTCTAGGAGAATTCAAAGAAAACTACTATTCACCTTATATGAATTCCTGAAGCCAACGATGTTGCTTTGAAAGACCCAGATGCTGCACTTGAAGAAATAATTGAGGAATACTTTCCAAACATGGTAGGAGTTTCAGAAAACCAGATAGCAGACAGTTTCATAACCCCCAGCATGACTCAACCCAAATAATGCATCTCCCAAACATAGTATAATTAACCTCACCAAAGTTAATATGAAGGAGAAAGTTCTGCAAGGAGCCAGATGTAAGAAAAGCATAAAAAGGGTGGAATATTATAATGTCTAAAGATCTCTCTGCCTAAACTTTTCAAACTGTGGATAGTCATAAATATTTAACTTCTCCAGACAAAATAGCTTTTTTGTTTTAAAGATTTTTACTTTTCTGATAGAAATATGAAAACTGGTTTATGGGGAAAAATAAAAAGTCCAATGAATTGCAGAGGTGGCTTTAACACTTGAAGTTTTGTCCCTTAAACTTGTCAACAACAGTGTTTAGAATCTAAATATAAATAAGTGGGCTCTGCCCAGGCAGCGGCACAGTGGGAGCAGCTCAGTGCACATTGCACAGTGTTCTCAGTACACAAACGATGCCTCAGCGAGAGCATAAAAGAGCACTGCCTGGTCCCACCACCCACACCTGAGCGTGGTACCAGAACATACTTGTTCAGAACACATGGGTGGTCGAGGCAGGGCACATAGCAGTCATTATGTTGTCTTCCTGAATCCCTTTAGAATGGGGTAAATGTTCTCAAATGCTTTGTAAATTTCTGCTCTGACTTTTGCACCTGTTAATACAACTTTTCCAGAAACAAAAATAAGAAGAACAATTCTGAGTTTGATCATTCTGTAGATTAAACCAGGAAATAACTCTGGTTCATAACTACTAAACTGTTGGTGGGTTAGCACAAGGCCTTCCAACCTTACGGAGAACTTCACCTCACAGCTCCCCACCATGTTTTGAATCTTGAAGTCCAAAAACTTAGCTGGGAAGCCCAACTTCTGTACAACTCTGGCATATTTTCTTTCTGCTAGTCTGAACTGTTCTTCACTCTTGGTTCCTGTGCACACCATCTTCCCAGAACTGAAAATCAGTGCCATGGTCCATGGCTCTCTTATTCTCATGATCACACAGCAAACTGCTTGGGATTGTATTCAGCATTTCGGGCACGAAGTGCAATGGTCTCTAGATCAAGTTTACAACCAAGATTCACTGTGGAAACAATATTTTGCAACTGTGGCACAATCCCGGAGTACTCAGAGGCTGGTGTGGCAGGGGTAATGGGGGTCATAGGTGTCAGCAGGGAAAGCCACAGGGGTGTGGTGCCCAGCAGGGGTGCTGTGGTGAGAGTCTGTGAGTGGAAGAGCTGGGGGGCCTGGCCTGAGGCCACTTGTGCCACCTGCTGGGTTGAGGACTACTGGGCCTGCTGCTGCTGCTGCTGTTGCTGTTGCTGTTGCTGCTGTTGTTGTTGCTACTGCTGCTGCTGCCTCTGCTGTTCTTCCAAAATGGACAGACTACTGCTATTCTGCACAGGCTGCAGGGTCAGTCCGGTGCCATAAGGCATTGTTGGACTGAAGATGTGAATCCCAGGAGTCATGGCATCCTGAGGGGAGGCCAAGCCCTGGGCATAAGGTAGCAAGCTGTTGTTCTGATCCATGATACTCAGTTTCTTCTTGGCAAACCAAAACCCCTTGGACCAGAACTTGTCTCAGCATCCAGTATTTCCTTAGAGCATCCCCAGAACACTGTTCTTAATAGTACTTTAAATTGCTGGGTTATCATCACACACCAAGAAACAGGGATACTACTAGAGTCGGGGCCTTAAATCAGGCATTCAGAGCTCTTCTCTAAATCCCGCCAAAGGCACTGGTGCCTTTCCTCACCTGTACAAACTGTTCTCAGAGTGTCTTCATCTCTCGGAAATTGAGGCAACAAGTTAATTCTGGAGTCACTGCAGAGAGTACTAACCATAATAAAAAGAAATTAAACCACCAGTGGCTCAGGTGCCCGCCACGGCAACCCTTCTGACAAAATAACTTTCCACCTAGGATCCTGTAACCAGCCAAGCTGAGTTTCATTTATTATGGAGAAATTAAATCCTTTAATGACATTCACATGTTGAAGAAATTTGCCATAACTAAACCAGTTCTCTAGGACATTCTCATTCCTAACCTCCATAATAACCGGCAATTACCTCTACCACCAAAGTAAACTCACTCAGAAACTTTTCATCAAATTCCAATTTCTACAGTGGCAAAAGGATTAAAAATGTCCACTGGACTTTAGAAAAATTCAATATCCAAAATAACACCACGCTTCTCAACATTCTCAATTAATGTGAATGGCTTTAATTATCCTCTAAAGAGGCACAGGTTGACTGACTGGACTCAAAACCTCAGGCCTGATATTTTTGCATACAAGAATATCATCTTGTCTTAAATGATAAATATAAACTCAAAATGAAGTGTTGGTCATCTATAATTCAGGAAAATGGCAATAAGAAAAAAAAAACAGGTATTGCAATTTTATTTGCAGATACAAAAGGCTTTAAAACAAAACAAGTAAGGAAAGATAAGGATGGTCACTTCATATTTGATAAGGATAACACTCAACATGATGAGATTTCAATTATTAACATTTATGTACCCACCCAGAATGCACCTCAATTTATAAGAGAGACACTAACAGACATGAGAGCCTCGATTTCCTCCAGCACCATAATAGTTGGAGATTTTACAACATCTTCGACAGTGTTGGATAGATCCTCTAATAAGAAATTGAGCAAAGAGTGGTGCCTGTGGCTCATTGGGTAGGGCTCTGGACCCATATTCTGAGTGTGGCGGGTTCAATCACGGCCCCAGTCACATTGCCACAACAACAAATAAACAGTCAGTCATTCTGGTGGGTGCCTGTATTACCAGCTACTAGGGACACTGAGGCAAGGGAATTACATAATATCAGGAGTTGGAGATTACTGTGAACTGTGTGATGCCATGTAACTCTACCAAGAGTGATAAAAGGAGACTCTGTCACTCCCCCCCAAAAAAAGAAAGATACTAAGCACAAAATTTTAGACTTACCCTCAAACATTCAACAATTGGATTTAACAGATATCTACATAACATTTCATCCTAACAAAACTGAATACACATTCTTCTCATCAGCCCATGGAACATACTCCAAAACTGTTCACATCTCAGCAAATTTAAAAGAATAGATATTATTTCTTGGGCAGCACCTGTGGCTCAGTGAGTAGGGCATCAGGCCCATATACTGAGGGTAGTGTGTTCAAATCCAGCCTTGGAAAAACTGCAAAACAATGTAGGTAGGCATTGTGGTGGGCACCTGTAGTCCCAGCTACTCGGGAGGCTAAGGCAAGAGAATAGCCTAAGCACAAGGACTGGTTGCTACTATGAACTGTGACACCATGGCACTATACAAAGTGCAATAACTAGAGACTCTGTCTCTAAAAAAAAAAAAAAAAGGTTGAATAACCAGAATCCACAGAGAACTCAAACATATTAGCAATAAAATAACAAGTGGTTCCATCTCTGTGTGGGCAAAGACATGAAGAGAAACACCTCTGAAGAAGGTAGGTGCACAGCCTACAGAAACATTTAAAAATGCTCTTCATCATTAATCGTCAGAGAAATGCAAAACAAAACTACTTTGAGATATTATCTAACTCCAGTAAGAGTAGCCTAATCACAAAATCCCAAAACCATAGATGTTGGCATGGATGTGGAAAAAAGGGAACACTTCTGCACTGCTGGTGGGAATGTGAGCAAATACATTCCTTTTGGAAAGATATTTGGAGATAACCCAGGGATATAAATATAGACCTCCCATTTGATCATCCAATTCCTTTACTAGGTATACATCCAGAGGACAAAAAAATCATGTTACAAAAGGTATTTGCAATGGAGTTTTTATTGCAGCCCAATTCATAATTGCTAAGTCATGGAAGAAACCCAAGTGCCCATCTACCCATGAATGGAATGATAAATTGTGCTATATGTACACCATGGAATATTATGCAGCCTTAAAAAAGATGAATACTTTACCTCTTTCATGTTTACAAGTATGGAGTAGCTGGAACTAAAGGCAAGGGACACAATACTTGACTACCTTTTATATTTCAGTAGAAAGTGGGTGGGAAATTAGGCCTGCGAGTGTCTTGCTGTTGTTCAGCCTTGTCTCCAACACGTGAGCTCAGGGAATCATCCAGTCTTGGCCTCCCAGAGCATGCAAATATTGTGTGCATGCTTGGAAAATGACATTTAACTCCAATTAGGAAATGATCTTATCAGGGGCTTGGAGGACTGTCCAATCCTCAGGCCCCAGTGACACATAGGGATTATGTCAGGACTACTTTGAATATCCATGGTGGCAGATATCACCACAACTATGCACAGATGTATTTTTTCTAATCATGTACCATTATTGATTGTGTATTGAACATGTGACCTAACAAAAATCTTCTACTTCCTATGTGTCCAATAAGCCAAAACTCTAGACACACCTGTCACAGATGTCAGGAATTTTGGAACTTTCCAGATAGGCTGATATTTCCCATGATCCTCATAAATAACTGCAGGTATCGTGTACACTACTCGACACATTGCCTAACTAGATTTCGAGAGAGGACCTTCAGTGAGACACCAACCGTTCCAAATAAGCCTATTCTAGAGAAAGAAATAAAACATCATGAAAAGTACAAGTGAGAATTGTGTAACATACCTGTCAGGTCTGTGAAACCACTGTCCAATCTTTGGGGTCGTGTTCTTGGTCTATAACATCCAAGGGTAGTGTAGGTATAAAACACACTCTTCCATTTGCTTGCAAATCCATGACTTGAAAAGGAAAGAAAGGGTTGCTGCAATCCCTTGGCCACAGATACAAACTTTCAGAAGTGGGAATTTAGCGTGTGGAAAAGAACCCCACTCTTTTTTAACAGTTTGAAGCCAATGACAAACCTGGACAGCCACTGCACATGCTTAGCAGGAATAAGATTAAGGTTAAAGATTGTAACCTAGGGCAATATCTGTTGCGATGTCATCCACATTACATATGTAGTGACTTCATCCTGTAATGTCCTGGGATACAGGCTTCTGGTCATAGATACTAAGTGGCCTCTTCTGCTCACTTCAGCTGGTGTCCCACAACTGTTTGAACCAGGACAGTTCTTAGCCCTTCATCCACAGACAGACAAGTAATCTTCCATTTGTTCCTTATTTTTTTCTATTTATGGTTGAGATTCCTGGCACGAGGCTCACACAAGAATTGAGATTTTATAAAAGATTGTGACTCAACCTACATCGAAGATGACAAAACTTCATGGAGTTACTTAAGTAGGGCAGTATTTGTTTTTCTTTTGTTCTTTGAGACAGAATTTGACTTTGTTAACCTCAGTAGAGTGCCATGGCATAACACAGCTCACAGCAACCTCCAACTACTGGGTATAGATGATTCTTTTGCCACAACCTTCCAAGTAGCTGGAACTACAGGTAAGTGCCACAACATCCAGCTGCATTTTGTTGGAGCTTGGCCAGGTTCACACTCAACAAACTTGTTATGTGGGCCTGGTGCCATGCCCACTCAGCTACAGGCACAGCCCTTTCGATGCTATAACCTACAAATGGAAGCATGCAAGAATAACTGCAGATCTCACAGCTGCACAGAAAATTTCAATGGTACAAAATGGTGATTATGGACTTTAAACTCCTAAAATAAAATATCTTTCAACCCAGCATCCTGTATCAAGCTAAACTGAGTATCATGTATGATGGAGGAAATTATATACTTTAATGACATTCACATGTTGAAGAAATTTGCCATAATTAAACCAGCTATCCAGGATATTCTCAGACCTGTCCCCATAATGAACAGCAAAATCCTCCTCCACGAAAGAAACTCAGTCAGAAAATTTTAATCAAATTCCATCTTCCACAGTGGTTAAAGGACTAAAAATGTCCATTAGACTTTCTAAAACTCGATACCAAAAATACTACCAGACTTGTCAATATTCTCAATTAATGTGAAAGGCTTACATTGTCCTCTGAACAGACACAAGTTGCCTGACTGGATATGAAAACTCAGGCCAGATATCTGCTGAATACAAGAATCTCATCTTGCCTTAAAAGACAAATATAGCCTCAGGGTGAAACAATGGTCATCTATAATTCATGGAAATGGCAATCACAAAAAAGCAGGTGTTGCAATTTCATTCACAGATATGAAAAAAGGCTTCAAAAAAACAAAACTAAGGAAATATAAGGAGAGGCATTTCATATTTGTAAAGGGTAACACTCCATAAGGTGATATTTCAATTGTGAATATTTATGCTCTCAACCAGAATTATCCTCAATTCATAAGAGACACTCTAACAGACATGAACAACTTGATTTCCTCCAGCACCATAATAGTTGGAGATTTTAATACCTCTCTGCCAGTGTTGTATTGATCCTCCCATAAGAATCTAAGCAAAGAGCAGAGCCTGTGGCTCAGTGGGTGGGGCACTGTCCCCATATAAAAAGGGTGGCAGATTCAAACACAGCCCTGGCCCAATTGCAACAACAACTACAAAAATAGCTGGCCATTGTGGCACATATTTATAGTCTCAGCTACTTCGAAGGCTGAGGCAAGAGAATCATCTAAGCATGGGAGATGGTAGTTGCTGTGAGCTGTGTGATGCCACGGCACTCCAACAAGGGTGATAAAATGACAATCTCTCACTGAAGAAGAAAGAAAGAAAGAAAGAAAGAAAGAAAGAAAGAAAGAAAGAAAGAAAGAAAGAAGGAAGGAAGGAAGGAAGGAAGGAAGGAAGGAAGGAAGGAAGGAAGGAAGGAAGGAAGGAAAGAAAGAAAGAAAGAAAGAAAGAA
>CAUYON010146555.1:0-16896 GCA_963573935.1 Arctocebus calabarensis
ATACTTTGCTAAGAAGAACATGTTCCAGCTCCATCCATGTAAACACAAAAGAGGTAAAGTCTCCATCTTTCTTTAAGGCTGCATAGTATTCCATGGTACACATGTACCACAATTTATTAATCCATTCGTGGGTTGATGGGCATTTGGGCTTCTTCCATGACTTAGCAATTATGAATTGGGCTGCTCAGGGGCCAAATTCTACACCTGATCTTAGCCAAAAAGCCAAGAAGCGATCAGTGGCCAAGATCTAAAGATCACTCATATCAAGGAAGATAGAAGTTGATACAAAACCTCCTGAAAAGTCTGTGAGGTGGATTAATTACAGCTATGGCTCCAATCTGTTCATCCTCCCTGTAGACACGACCCTCCCGGCATCCAGAATCCCACCCTGCCTCCCAGCATGGCCGCCTTCCTTGCGCTGCTCAATCAGACAGCAACAAATCTGGGACAAGCGAAGATTGTTCTTTATCCTTGTTCTCTTTTTGCTCTTGGAACCTCACCTACATGGGAACAAGTCACATTGGGCTGCTGGATGATGAAATGACATATTTCCCAGCTATTTTAAAATTTAGTTTGTAAGCTGGCAAGGTGGTTCTGCCAGTAATCCTAGCACTCTGGGAGGCTAAGGCTGGTGAATTGCTTGAGCTCAGGACTTGGAGACCAGCCTCAGCAAGAGCAACATCCAACTCTAAAAATAGCCAGGCATTGTGGTGGGCACCTGTAGTCCCAGCTACTCAGGAGGCTGAGGCAAGAGGATCCCTTGAGTACAAAAGTTTGAGGTTGTTGTGAGTCATAGCACTCTACTCAGGGCAATGAAGACTCTGTCACAAATAAACAAACAAATAGATAAATAAGTAAAATGTAGGTTGTATTATTTTTTAGCTATGGTGAAACCAACAGATCAGGAGGTAATTGCCATTGAAAAGACAGACTGTTAGACTCATTGATCTAGGAGCATGGGTGTGCCACAGAGGCGGTGGGGGGTGGGGTACATGGGAGCTCCAGCATCAGTCAGGAGGCAAGCGGAATGAGCAGAGATTGTAAGAACCTTTAGGGGAATTTCCATGGTAAGGAATAAGCAAAGCAGGGACAAGCAATTTCAGGATTGGCTAATTTGAATAATATCAGTAGAGCTGGGGGACAGGGACTGAATCTACTTACTTGGGTCTTGGCCCTAGGGTCACTAGGGCCAGTGAATGAAAAATGGCTGGGGATCTGGGGTAAGGACAGGTTGTTTTGCATATGAAAAGCATGCTCCCAGGTGAATAGTTTACTATCTCTAGGCCTTAACCCTGTGAGGGGCAGTCCCTTGAGGTCAGCAAGGCTCCTAAAATATCAAAACATAAAAATAAAAACAAACAAATAAACAAAACAGGAAACAAAATGACCCATCACCCCAGCCAAAAGCCAGCCAACTTCCACACATGTGAGTCCTTCCAGGACCAACACACCCTGGGCCAATTAGCCAACTGAGCACAGGTGCAGTAGCAAGCAGAGTGAGCTGAGGCTGGCCAGGACCAAAAGAAAACACCCACCTCTTGGCAATTGTGAATTGAGCTGCAATAAACATTCTAGTGCAAATATCCCTGTGGTAAAATGATGTTTTTTCTTCTGTGTAGAGCTGAAACACATTCTTCCTAGTAAAGTATCTCAAGAATGGAAAAACAAGTACCCAATGTATTCAATACTAATATGAAAGCAATATATAAACAATCACAGGCTCACACAAAAGTAAAACACCTGTACATTCCAGCAAGGGGAAGGAGGGAGGTGAGAAAGGGAAGGAAGGCGGGAATTGGCAAGTTCTCACCTAATGTGCACCATGTAGGGGTAAACAGCCTATCCCCTGGGTGAAGAACTCAACTTTACCTTAGAAATGAAAACAGTGTAACCTAAACATTTATACTCTCATATTAATCTGAAATTTAAAAACAAAAGGGAACACCTACCGGCATCATGTGCTAAATTAATGGCCAATATCATAAATCATGATATTTGAGATGTTTTGATACAAGATAATACACAACTAATTTAATCTATATCCCAAGTTTTAAAGAATTAATTATTATATTCTTCAAAATAAATTCTGGCAATGTGTAGATTTCCACATCTGGAAGATGAGTATAATAATAAAATCTACCTAAAAGTGTTGTGACAATTAATGAAATAATAGAAGTGTATTAGTCCAATCAGGCTGATATGGTAAAGTACCATAAAACTGGGTGGCTTAGAAGGAACCATTTATTTCGCACAGTTCTGGAGACAGAGAAGTGAAAATGAAGACACCAGCAGATTCAGTGTCAAGAGAGGGCTAATTTTATAGTTCATAGATGGTGCCACTTTGCCTGTGTCCTCCCGTGGTGAAAGGGGTGAAGAAGCTCTCTGGGGTCCTTTCACATAGTCTCTGCCTTCAGAACCTAATGACCTCTCAAACTCCCCCTTCCTAATATTATCATCTTGGGGGGTATAGGAGTTCACCATAGGAATTTGGGGGGCCATAAAGATTTGGACCACAGCAAGAATCAAAGCAGTTAGAAAAATTTCTATTTCGTAGAACACACGAAACGTTGCTATTACTTTGACAGTAATTTTTATTCTTGAGAATTTCATTTTTACAAAGAACTGTAGTAATACTGAGCCTATCAGACACTCCATAAAAATTGTTCTGACATGGTAATCATGTGGGATATACCTTTTTTTTTTTTTGACTTGTACATTTTTAAAAAGTATACTTTGGAAAAGAGTTTTTGTGTTTTCTTACTGTTTTTTTAGATAAAACTGAGGCAAAATATATAGATTAAATTGTTTTCATAACTTGTCTAATTTGATTTCACACTTCTCTTTTGATAAGTGAATATTTCATGCCAAGGTACAGAACTAAATAGGTGTGAATTTCTATCTGATAGCTATTCAGAACATCATTAGCATTTCAAAGAAATGTCAGAGTACATATCCTAGTATTAAGCAGTTCAGTCTCTTTTTATCCTTCTTTGGCTGATCTTCACTACCTATATGAACACCCAAATAACAACAAAACTCAAAATTTCACATCAGAATGGAGACCAATTATTGAAAACAAATGACTTTTCATTACAGATCATAACTTTTGTCTAGTGGGTCACTGCATCCCCTTTGAGAAACCAAAAATTATTCCATTTTCAGGGATTCTAGTGCTGTTGTCAATATTAGTAGAAATGGTAAAATTATTTCACAAGTATGTATAAAACACTTCCTATATACCAGGTGGCAAAATTTTGGCAGTGCCAAAGGCAATGTTCTGTTTCCATAATGCTTACCTTTTAGCAGAAGAGACAATTACATGCAAATAACAAAATAGAATAATTTCTGATAATGGGATGAAGAAAATAAAGCAAAGTAATGAGATAGGGAGGAAAGGAAGATGGCCCAAGGTGGTTAGGGAGTGTCTTTCTGAGGAGCTGATGTTGAACAGATGCAGGAATGAACATTCGAAGTTTTGAGGGAAGATTATTGCTGGGCAGAAGGAAGAGAGATGAAAATCCCCAGAGGCCATTATGAACAATGGAAACCAGTTGTGGCTTTAGCAGAGTGGTGAGGGATGGGTGGAATGGTCGGTGATCAAACCAGAGATGAAGGTAGGGGTAGGTTTGGCATGATCTGATACAGACTTTCCAAAGATCACCTGGTATTTTGGATGGCAAGAACATGACAATGGCCTGTTATTCTTTTTACATTAATCACCCCCAAATTGCGTCATAAAAACAATGCATGAGATAGTAAAAGAATAAAATAAGCACAACTGTGAAAGAAAAAAAATACCTGTAGGTAGTATCTTCAAGAACACTAGGTATCAAGGAATCCCCACAGCATTGGAAAATGAATGGGAACAGCCAAATAATGTGACAGGCACAGAATCTAGAACGCCATCAAAGGAGAATTTGATGGAGACTACAAACCATGGAACCTAAACATGGTCAGTAGATACCAATTCCCAAAAGGACAAGGCTCGACTTTACCTTATGCAAGATGTTGGGCAATAGAATAGGAGAAAAATCAGCAGACCTTGAAAAAGAAAATTCTATAAGACAACAGGAAGTACCATAGGCTCTTGGGAATCTCAGCAATATCAAATACATACCTACTTCTAGTAGGCTAGAGATTTACTCTAGAGAAAAGCTTTTAGGAACAGAACGCAAATGGAACAGGGTAAAAACACCTGAGATGTGAGGGAGAAAAACACTTCATAACTGGGCCGGGGGCCGGCATGCATGGCTATTGTACTGTGGAGAGAGACCTTGAGTGTAATGGGACAGCAGAGTACAGCGTTCAGATGTGAGGCATTGCTTGGGAAGGCAAAGTGCACAGGTAGCAGTAGGAAAACCTTTCTGAATTGAGCGGAGAAGGACTCACGTTTCTTAACACTGCATAGTAATGATGAAGGAGAGAGCCCTTGAGCCCTGAAGGAAGGAAAGTTACTGAGGCTCATCCTCACCCCTACAAGAGAGCCTCTTTCTACTAGTCAAGGGTGTCCCTCCTCATTAAACATGGGCCACAAAGAAGGATTCAGATAGAACTCCATTTAAAGAAGTTACAAGAAAAAGAGATGGAAATTAATATCCAATGGCTAGTAAAACTGAACCGAGAAAAGGCCTCAAAGAATTTGAAAAGTGTGACCTCATATTTTAAAACTAGTTGACAGAAATTAAGAAAACAGTCGAAGCTCTGAAAAAATAACCTAAATCCTAAGGTGAACAGTTCAGACGTGAGATGGCTGGTCCTGCCCTTTCTTCTAATCCTTTCACTCTGTGAGCAATTCAGTCCTGATGTCACTGGCTGGGGAAGAAAGAGATGGTGTTCACACTTAAGCGAGAAGGGGGTCTGCAGAGGTCTAGAGGAGGGAATCAGAGCCTTGGGAGTGTAACAGTAGTGTCCATATTTGGGGCAACCCAGGATGGTACTTGGAGCCCAAGCAGGGTTAGGTCCACATGGGGGAGTCACCCAACACGGTAAGTCAAAGGCGAGGTAGGGTGGGAGGAGACTCCACACAGGGGGAGTGGCTTGGCGGGAGTCAGAAAGGAGGGAAGCCAGGAGGATATCAGACAGGATCAGCATAGGGTGTCAGAACACAGAAGGCAGGGGGAAGAAGGAACCTGCATCCAGAAGAGGGGAGTATCCATGTGGCAGTGGCCTGCCATGGGAGGTCAGTTTTAGTTGACTCACGATTTTTTCTGTAAAGTTCTATTACATATATGCATATTGCATGGTATATATGATATATAATTTCAATGCATACATCTTTAGAGTTTTTATATTTTCCTGGTCAACTGGAACTGGTATTGTTTCATGACTATCCTCTATATCCTTAGTGATGCCTTCAGTGATAAAGTCTATTTGGCCTAAAGGTAATATGTCTGTAGTTACCCCAGTGTTCCTTTCACTAATATTTCTCAGGTGTAACTGCTTTCAAGATAGGTCTTGTTTTCTCTCTATCTCACCATCTTCCTTTTAACCGGTGAGTTTAGCTTAGTGATGTTTGCACGCTCCATGATTGGCCCAGCAGGGATGACGTGGAGGTGGCCACATCACCTGGTGCCCTGGACCTGAGAGGTCAGAATGGCATTAGTTGCAGTAACCCAGAAACAGAAGCCACCAGGTCCCTGTTGCTCCCACTCCTGGAGCAATGTTGCCACACAGACTCCAAGTCTCCACCCTAAGACTCCAGCACTGTAGCGGGGCGCATGGCTCCATCCCAAGGTTCCGGCATTTCCCCGAGGCCCCGAGCCTCCCTGATCAGCCCAGAGGTCTGTGGTGGCAGTGGGGCCCCCCTCACAGCCCAGGCTGCAGTGCCTGTGAGAGAATGAGGAGAGCATGGAGTCCCGGGGCCCTCTCCTCCTCTCCTTCCCCTAGACATCTTCCCATCTTGCAGAATGGATCACCCTGTCACCTTCTCCTTCACTCTGAATGTTCCCTGTCACTTCTCTGGTGATTGATAATGCTCTTCCAAGAAGGTCTGTCCCCAGGTGGACATCTGCCTCCCCCTCCTTGATAGCAGAATGCACTGGCTGCTTCTAGTCTGCCAGCTTAACCCTAAAACTGCTTCAGTAATTTTTTAAAGAGTGTCAATTATTCTATGATATTTAGTGAAAAAAAGATAGGGTACAGGCAAAATAATCACAAAGTGTGATTTCTATATAAATGCTGTATCAACTTTATTTGACTAAAGATAACAAGGAGATAAACTTTCCTAATATATATCATCAATATTTCTCAACGAGCTTTTAGAAGGGTGTGGGGTCTTATTAGAAATATCACGGAGAAATATTATCTAGCTGTTGCTTTTCTAATTTATAATGTCAATTTATATATGAACCTTATTATAGTTTATTTGTCTGCTTTTTTTTTTTTTTTTTTTTGAGACAGAG
Organism: Arctocebus calabarensis; assembly: GCA_963573935.1. Classification (NCBI taxonomy): domain Eukaryota; kingdom Metazoa; phylum Chordata; class Mammalia; order Primates; family Lorisidae; genus Arctocebus; species Arctocebus calabarensis. The sequence continues at coordinate 6,402 of CAUYON010146555.1, forward strand.
ACTCAAGCTGTCACCCTGGATAGAGTGCTGTGGCATCACAGCTCACAGCAACCTCCAATTCCTGGGCTCAAGTGAATATCCTGCCTCTGCCTCCCAAGTAGCTGGGACTACAGGCGCCCACCACAACGCCCGGCCATGTTTTGGTTGCAGCTGTCGTTGTTTGGCAGGCTCGGGCTGGATTCGAACCTGCCAGCTCAGGTGTACGTGGCTGGCGCCTTAGCCCGTTGAGCCACAGGCGCTGAGCCTATTTATCTGCTTTTCCTAGTCATGGAGCTCATGGCTAATATGTTTTTCCAGCTCACGCATCTGTTGAGATAAAAGTATAAGTTAAACAAATCACCACCACAGAAGCAACTAGGTAGGACTGGCCTTCCCTTAATTCCTCAAGGTCAAATACCAACTGAAGTTTCCCAATGTGTTTGAAACTAGTTTAAATAAACTCTAATGCCTTGGAAGAGAATTACAAAGGCTAAGAATCTTTACACAGTAAGGGAAACCAACATTTCTTGTTGTGCCTTCTTTGTTCAAGGTCGTCCTATCTCATTTAATCCTGACGAAAGCCTCTGACACAGGTATTATTATGACATTGCGCTGATGAAGAATCACACAGCTAATGAACAGATATAAGCCTGGCTAGTCCACAGTTCGCATTTCTCTAACACATGACAAGGCTTTGTGTGGATGGCTTACCCCAGAAGGTTCTCCAGCGTCAGGGCAATGTGCCTCACTGGTGTGTCTTACTGAGTATCACTGGAGTTTTAAAAGTACCCACTGGGCCTCTTCCAAGTATCAGCAGTGACCTCTGGGTATTTATTCTGATTTCACAATCAGCCCAAAGATAGTTGCTGTCCATAGATGCTGAATGACGTTAGACAGAGCATATAGTAATATTCCCTCCACTAAACAACTTAAAATCAGCAGCTGCCTTTCTGAAAACGCATCCAGGTAAGCTTTGTTGTTTCCTGGTCTATTAGCCCTATTCTCTGCCAAGCTCAGCATTTAATGCAGAAGCCAGAGAATGCTGGAATTCTGGCAGCTCCTGGACCAGAGCCGACCATGCTGCTTGATTCTGATTTCAAACATTTCTATTCTTTCCTCTTGCTCCCTTTGCTTGATATAAGAGAGAGGCTATCAGCCAATTTCCCCACCATTTATAGCAAATCCCCAGGCTCCTTCATTTCCAGCTGCTAAGCTGCCTGGGCAGACTGCATTACTAAATTATTGTATCTTTTTGGTAGAGTGCCTGATCTGTGCTGGCATGAGCTTCACATTGAAAGAAGCTCCTGTTGCAAGCAAAGGAAGCTAGCTACATTTGCCCTTCCTACACGCCTCTCCTCTGTTACCCTCAACCATGAACGTCTTTGTTTCCCATGTATAAGCCAAGTTCACAGGGGTAGTTTCTTAGCTATCTCTGAACCCCTAGGGAGTTAGAGATTTCAAAGGGAGTTCTGTGCTAGGAGTAATTCCCATAGCCTAGAGCCAGATGAATAAATGGCCTCTAATGAATAACTATGTTTGGAACCAAGAGGTTTTGTTTCTCTCTTACCAAAATATATTTCCTTGTAATACTGCAGGCTCTGTAACCATGCATTTTCCCCAAAAGAAGAGATTGTGTTTGGGGAAGAGAGGAAAAAGCCTCTTTCATTCAAGTCTGTTATTTTCAATAGTATCGGTCCCCTGGTTTCCATTTATTCTAAAAACTTTCTATTTTTATTCTATCTCAGTGGATTATAAATGTGAAAAAAAAGAACTGTTCAGAAGAAATAAAGTAAACAAACAAATAGATCTGTAATCTTTAAATAAAAAAGAAACCGATTTTACCATGTAAAAAGGATAGAAACTATTTTTAATTACTTTAAGATGAATAACCACTCTGATTCAATTTTCAAAACATATACTTTGAATTTGGACTCAAAGTCACTCAAATATCCTCAATAAAAGCTCTAAGATATAATGCATTCAAATGTATCTGTGAGTTTTCTATTCCTGTAAGCAATGAGCAGCCTAGATTTTTCTCACACATATTCCAAGAGACATTACATTTAAAAAAAAAAAAAAAAAAGTTAGAGAGTCATCAAGAATGCAATCCACATTAACAAGACACATCATAGGAAATACACAGAAATATTACAGATAAATTTTATCTAGCAAGTTGTGTTTTCAACCAACCTTGCTGTTGCTATGGTAAGAAATATCTAATGTAAAACAAAAATCCTCTATAAGGGCTTGAAGCTATAGCCATGGCAACAATGAGTGATGCTCTATTCTGCTAATGTTTGCATCTGGTCCGGAGAGAAAAATTAGACGTGCTTTAAATGCATGTAAAGTGGCTTAGAAAATCGATTGTTTGTGCTATCTTTCACGTGACCTTTCAACCAATTGAAGAAGACATTACAAAAATAGCAGCCAGGGGCCTCCACAAAAGGGTCTATACATTTGCTTCGGTTTTTTCATGATCCTAGAAGCTGTAGAGATCTACTTTAACTTGAGATGTTGGTAAATGGCATATTCACTTAGCAAAATACGACAGAGCAATTTTCAGGTTTGGAGCCATCAAGTAATTTTCTAGGCTGGGAAAAAGTGAAATACAATCAACTTACAGTTTCTAACACTTTAATGCAGGAAGGGGAATATTAACTTAAAGTAAGGAAATACGGAAAGTGGTGTTCTAGCCCTGCAAAGCAGGCGTCTCCTAAGTCCATTCTAAATAGGTTTTTGCTCCATATCTGTTGACTGAAACATCTCTTATCAATATCAGCAAAGTCTCCACATTGCTAAAATGGACTTTCCTAACCCTCAATGTACTTGGCCTACCAAGCTATACAATTATCCCCTCTCCTGGATGAAATGCTTTCCATTTAGTTCCCAAGATAACACACTCTTGTGATTTCATCCTCTTCACAGGCTGCTTCTTCTCATTCTCCTTTGATCAATCCTCTTCATGTTCTCAAATGCCCAAGCATTGAAGTACCCTGGGGCTTGGTATCCTTGGACCTCGTCCCTTTCCTGTTTTCATTTATTCTCTTGCTAGTCTCATGCAGTCTGAGAGCTTCCAGTGACAGCTTCCAAGTTTCTATTTTCAACCTGACTTCTCCCATGAAGTCCAGACCAGTGTATCCAACTGTCTTATGGTCATCCTGATGCCTCCTTTGCTCACATGCCTCTTACCCATCACGTTGCAAATCTTGGTGACTCTTGCCTCTTTCTCACCCATCCTGTTCTCGCTGGATTATTGTTATCTCCTCCTAACTGTTCTCCCAGGCTCCACTCTCAGCTCTCTTGCAATTCTCCACAAAGAAATCAGAGTGATCCTAGTACCGCCAAATCAAAGCCTGTTATTCCTCTGCTCAACACCTCCGTGGCACCTCAGTTCACCTGAGAAAAAGCCAAAATCCTTACAATAGCCTGTGAGGCCACATGTGTTCTCAGCCCTGTGGCCCATTTGACTTGATTCTCCAACCGAAATTCCTAGACCTTTTCTTCTCACGACTTACTATTCTAATGCATTGGGCATTCTTCTGCATCACAACCTTGGTACTTATAGTAACTTCTGCCTGGGGCTTTCTTTAGGAAGCCACATGCCCCCCTCCAAAACCACATAAGCATCTATTCCTGATGAGACTTCATCATTTTCTCAACGAGGCCTGAAGGATTACCCTATTTAAAACAGCAAACCATTATTCTTATCCCCTTTTATGGTTTCTATTTTCTTCATGCCACTATCAATATAAAAAATATATGTTACTTGCTCATGCTACTCTCTTCCAATTATACATTTTAATTATTTATGCTGCCCTTGGAGGAGAGAGATTTTTGTTCCTTTTGTCTTCATTGCTAATCTGAAGGTTAGAACAAAGCCTGGAACACAGTAGATAATCAATAAACATTCTTTGACTGACAGAATGAAACAAATACAATAGGTGTTTGCATATTAAGAAAAATTTTACAGTATTTATGCACCTGAATGTCAATAATGGTTTATTATAAGCTACTTAAAAATAAAACAAAACAACCTCTTCTTCTTGCTTAGAACATATTTGTTCATTATAGTTATTAGTACAAATAAACAAGAGAAGAAAAACACTCATAATTCTCATACCTAACAATAATTATTAGTGACACTTTCATATGTATCATCTTTTGTCTGTGTTTTCAGTGCACATATATTTTCTCTCAACAAAAATAACTGTGTTTTTCTAACTTTTTAGAAAATTGAAATATCACCTAAAAAAAAAGACATGTTTGTTCTAATGACTCTATAATATCAATCCCTGAAATATTCAAATAACTGACACAGTTCTTGTTTCTCTCTTTTCATAGAGTGTACTTGGTCTTTTGTAATGATTTGGAGAATGTGTGTGTACGAGTTCATTTAGTCATTCCTTTCATGTTACAAAAATCATCTTCAGACATATTTCCTCTGTTTTCAAGAGTCTGTCTTTATATTGTAAGTTAATAGCTCATACTACTGAGCACTTGTAGGTGTTAAGTACTTCATATGCATCATCTGATCCACCCCAGATAACTCTGGGGTACTTTGGTATTCCCATTTCATAGGTGAGGAGCCTAATGCCCAGATGTTACCACCTGGATTACACAACCACTAAGGGGTGCAGCAACATATTAACTAGGTACTCCTGGCTACTGAGCCATTTGCATTCCTAAAATAAGGAAATTAGCATACTTGTTATCTCTATTCCCCAAGTTCCCCACTCATCCCATTTCCCAATTTATATTAAAATAATCTAGGGTTACCTCTTTCATGTTGACATGGATGGAGCTAGAACATATTCTTCTTAGCAAAGTATCTCAAGAATGGAAGATAAAGTATCCAATGTACCCAGCCCTACTATGAAACTAATTTATAGCTTTCATATGAAGGCTATAACCCAACTACAGCACAAGAATATGGAAAAAGGGGCAAGGGAGGGGAGGAAGAAGGGTGAATGGGTGGAGGAAGAGTAATCGGTGGGACCACACCTACAATGCATCTTAAAAGGGTACAGGTAAAACTTACTGAATGCAAAATATAAAGGTCTTAACACAATAACTAAGAAAATGCCATGAAAGCTATGTTAACCAGTTTGATGAAAATATTGTATATAAATTGTATATAAAACCAGCACATTGTAACCCATGACTGCATGAATGTACACAGCTATGATTTAGTAAAAAAATATAATAATCTAGGGTTGTAAATAAAGTCTTTATACTATGTTATTGAATATTTCTTCTCTTTTAAATTTGTTCTTTTTAGATTTATAATGCGTTACAATCACATTGAAGACAATTATATGAAAACTTATTTTATGTCTTACCACTTTTGTTTTATATTTCAGAATCCTTTATACTAATATTTTCCTTTTCCATTCTTGATCATTTTATTATTAATCATCCTTTTATCAAGTAAAGTATATCTTTGAGCACTTATTTCAAAATGGTCGGTTTCTAAAATATATATCTGAAGATGACTGACGGTGATCTTGCATCCATACCTTGACTGGGCATATTAACTCTTGAATCTCAAGTTCTAATCCATTTCCCTAAAAATTCTATAGAAATTTCTCCATTGTCTGTTTTGTTATGTTACTGTCTCTGCCTAATTCATTTCCCTAAAAATTCTATAGAAATTTCTCCATTGTCTGTTTTGTTATGTTAATGGCTCTGCCTAGATTCTTAAAGGACTTTTTTCCTTACCCTTGAAATTATAAAAATTAACAATTTCCCGGGAGAAGTCAGTTTTTGCAGAAATATTGCCACATTCAACAAATCTATGACTTATTATTCAAGGCATTCTTTAGCTCATAAAGGAAAAATAAAAGTTTTCTTGTATTGATATTTTTACTTTACTATCATGCTCTTACTTCCAAAATCCTTGTCATATGCACATAGGATCTTCTTGGAGATTTCCTTTATATTTTACCTTTCCTCCTATAATTTTTATTTCACTATACATGGCCTCTGTCTACTGGATGGCTTGAGTTAATCTTGTATTCCACATGGGTTTCTCACCATTCAATGTATTGTTTGCCTCCATTACTGCTTTGACTTTGATGTATTATTCAACCTGTAGTTTCAGTTCTTCATAACTGCATATCCTGCTTTCACACAGCATTGTCTACTGAATACTGTTGTGATCCATTTGACATTAGGGTTTTGGAAAACTCCTTTTTCTAAAGAATAATTTTCTGTCATAGGATGGTATTGTTTTAATTCCTCAGAACAAGACTTCTTTTCTGAGGTATCTCTTAATACACCCAGCTCTTTTCCACTTGCTCACTCTTGCAAAGGGAGGTCTTGACTTGTCTATTTTGGGGAAATGAGATGAGTTCTGTCGGAGATTATGGGACTCTTCCTTTTCATCTTTAGGATCCAAAAGAAGGAAGAAAGAAAAAGGTTAGATGATTGTCAGTTCTGCCATATTGTGCAACTCCCAGGGCATCTGTGCACATAGGACAAATGTGGCCCATGCAGTTTGCATGGTGGTGGCCCTGTCACTACAGTTGTACTTGGTTATCCCAGATCAAGGCTGTCCAACAGAATATTCTATGATGAGATAAATGCTATCTGTGCTGTTCAATATGGTAGCCATTAGCCACATGTGACTAGCATGTATTTAACAAGTAGCTGGAGCAAATCAAGAACTGACTTTCCAGTTTTATTTCATTTTACTCATTTAAATTTTATTTTAAATAATCCAGTGTAGTAGTGGCTACTGTAAATGACAGTATAGGTGTAGAGCAACGGTTCTCATAGTGTGTTCCCCAGACCACAACTGCATCTCTTGGAAACATATTAGAAATGTATATTCTTAGGCCCTGCTCTAGAATATTTGGCAGTGGGCCCCCACAAAGTATGCATTAACAAACCCTCCATGTGATTCTGCTGCACACTGAGAATTGAGAGCCACTGGTCTCCTGGTCACGAGTTAGGAGAGGATCAGAAATAATGGGTGGTCACAAGAGGGAGTTTGCTGTCTGTTCCAAGGCTTCTTTTCTGTATTTGAGGTGAGCAGCTGTGAGTTAACTAGGGCAGTGTCCTCATTCTTTACTTGTCACAGTTGTCCTCACTAAGAACCAACTGTGACAATGTCTCCCTAAGTGCAGGCCGGGAGCAAGCCTGTCACATGATCCTTGCTGCTGATCTCTGGTACTGCTGTGCTTTTCAGTGGGTCAGATTGACCAGTAGAGTCAATCCAATTGGACCTCCTCACTGACCCATGGGTTTCTTTACTTCTTGTCTGTAACCTTCTAAGTTTTCTCTGAGTACTACTTTGGCAAGTTCTTCATCTATGAAGAATCATATATCCCGCATATCTGATTTTTTTCCTTCTTATTGGTATTTGGTCATTTCTGAGGGAATACAGAAGGAATCGTATTAGAGAAATGCATTCAACTCCTGCTTTTCTGAGAAATCCCTGACGTCTCTCTCTCTCTCTTTTTTTTTGAGACAGAACCTCAAGCTGTCACCCTGGATAGAGTGCAGTAGCATCACAGCTCACAGCAACCTCCAATTCCTGGGCTCAAGCGAGTCTCTTGCCTCCGCCTCCCAAGTAGCTGAGACTATAGGCGCCCGCCACAATGCCCGGTCATTTTTTGGTTGCAGCCGTCATTGTTGTTTGGCAGGCTCAGGCTGGATTCGAACACGCCAGCTCAGGTGTACGTGGCTGGCGCCTTATCCTGTTGAGCCACAGGTGCCGAGCCCTCTCTCTCTTAATGTCTCACTTTTCATATGATTCCATAGTACTTTTCACACATATCACTTCATTCAATCCTCCAAACATTCCAGTAACATAGATTTTACTATTCTCATATTTTACATATATGGAGACTGAAGCATGTATGATTTAAATGATGTAAACAAGAAAAATGGATGAGTATCTGCTTTATAGGGTCCCTAGTAGGCAGAAAATTATGAGTAACATTTATTACATCTTTATTTTGGACCAAATATTGTATTAAGTGTTTTCTATCTACTGTCTTATGAGAGGTTAAGTAACTTATCCAACTTATCTACCTAGGTAGTAATTTGTAGGCTGTGGTCTGACTCTAGAGGCTGAGTCCTTACTGGTTGGACTGTATTGGTTTCTCAGCCTGGAGAGTCATCAGATGGTCTGGGAAAAGTAAAGGGTGTCACATTTCAGAGGGGTTCTTTCCATCTCATCCTTGACCACACAGTGGGTTGTTTATTTATATCACTATCAAGTTCAAAATCATGAGGCTAGTATTTAATCAGAAGAAATATATTAATCATTGTAATTTAATCTTTTGGTTATTTTTTCTCATTCTGAATGGAATCCCCTAAAGCAGTGGTTCTCAACCTGTGGGTCATGACCCCTTTATTCCATTTGTAACAATGCAGCAATTAGGAAGGCTAAGAACCACTGCTCTAAAGCATATGAGTCTTAACTTCCACCTCTATTCATTCTGAATATTTATTGCACATCTGTTGTATGCCAGATAGTATGCTATGTGCTGATTACAACCTTGGCAGGTTCTTCAGATATGAGGAATTATATATTTTGTGTGTCTTTAAACTTCATTTTGCCTTCTATCTTGCGGGAACTCTTGAAATAATTGGCAGGAACATGTCACCCACTATCAATTTCCCATGGTAATACAGGTTTCTGTGCTAATGTTCCTGATGTTTGCGAGGCTGCAGAGCAATAGCACCTGCCAAACACTTTAGTAAATTGCCTGGTTACCCTTAAATTCTCCCCCAAATCTGCCTTTGTCAGGATGACCACTTTTGGTTCACTCAACAGGTCTCTAGCACTTTAAGTAAAATAACATCAGCTTGATTCCAGCCAGGAGGGGGTCAGCAGCTTCATAGCTGCACATTTAAGACAGAGAACTCCGTCTCCAAATCAGTGACATTCAGACATATACATTACTGTGGAAAACAAGTGTAAACTCTCACCATCCAGACCAGTTTGACACAAATTCAGAGATCAAAGAGCTGCTTTCAATTGCTCATTTGATGAATTTTCTAGACCATGCACCTTTTCAAAGTAATGATTAAAGGGATACTTTCTGAAGCCTGACTCATGACACAGAAGAATAATTTTTTTCCTAATATTTATTTACTCTCTTGACTCTATCGCTCTTATTGGAAATTAAGTCAATACTTCAAGGTCCTTTTATAATAGAAAATAGTGTTAAAATATCTTAGATTTTTGGAGGCTGTCATTGTTACAAAGGATTGACAAAGGATATTTATTTACAATGTCTAATTGAATGTAATACTCAGGACAATCCATGAGGTAGGTACTATTTCCCCCATTTTATCAACAAGAAAATGAAAGTTCCTTTGGCTGCACACTCATTCATTCCATCTTGTATCACACTAAGGCACTAGAGGGTCAAAGATTAAACACACAAGATCTGTCCTCATGAAGTGCTTATACTTAGGAAACCTGTAACCAGATACATTGTAGTACATGAACTGTTAAAGAAATTTTGAGAGCTTCAGAGGAAGACAAACACAATAAACTCTCTCTGGAGGAAGAAAATGAGACTTAGAAGATATACAGAAAAGTGTGACAGGTCTTGCAAGCAGAGGAAATATGTGGAAGTGAACACAGGAGCTAGCAAAGCCCAGATGGGAAACTGAGCAGTTATTGTTGGATTGCAGGAAGAGAACATAAAGGAGGAATGGTGGAAAATTTGGTTGTAATGGGAAGTCATAATGTTTGAGAGCTACAAAGAATCTAACCAAAGTAATCAGAAGAAGTGCAGTTCTTCTGGATATTTAGTTTATATTTATTTTACATCATACCCAAATTTAGTTTATATATATATTTATTATCATACCCAAATTCTCTCACTCTGGACTTGGAGCTCTTTCTACTATGTCATATCAGTTACCTTCATGGTGTTACACTCCAAACTTATTAACATGGTGTATCTCCGTAGGCTTGGAAAATAGTTATAGGAATACACGGAAGGTATGCAGCACAATGGTGTCCTATAAGAGGATCTTAGGTGTTGTATGAAAATCTTTAAAGATCATTAACTTATTCTTGAAATAAATTCAAAGCATAGTAAGTACATTCTTATTTTTACTTTTTTTTTGATCATTGTACTTTAAGTATGTTGCAGAAGTAGGTTCAAGTGTGCTGTAAGATCAAAAAACGGTTCAAAAACACTGATCTATACACACACGTACACACAAGGAGGGTATACCCTCTGTGTATATATCTATACACATATTTTAAATAGCTGGTGGGAATGCAAGCTAATACATTCCTTTTGGAAAGACATTTGGAGAACATTCAGGATTCTAAAAGTAGACTGCCATTTGATCCTGCAATTCCTCTACTAGGTGTATATCCAAAAGACCAAAAATCACTTTGCAACAAAGATATTTGCAACGGGATTGTTCATTGCCAATTCATAATTGCCAAGTCATGGAAGAAGCCCAAGTGCCCATCAACCCATGAATGGATTAATAAATTGTGGTATATGTATACCATGGAATACTATGCAGCCTTAAA